>JABSTR010001531.1:0-81395 GCA_013339765.2 Haemaphysalis longicornis | reverse complement strand
TTACTTGATAATCTTCTCAGTCGGTAAGTGATACGCCTTTCGTGGCATTGCTGTGGAGTTAACTACACAATCGGTTTTGTTCGCTAGCTTTGAATGCCAGACGTCCTCTATGTTACAGATCAACTAGTGGGTGCTCCCTAAAGGTGTCCCTGTTTGGTCCCACTCGTTCTACAACCTTTTTGCAAAAAATCTGTCCGCTGCAATTAAAAAGCCTCCTTTCTTCTCTAACCTGACGATATCAAATATCTCAGACGCATTCAGTCTTCGTGCTGTGTTGCTCTGGAGCACCAATATTTCTCCTTGCTAAACTACTGGGTTCCTTATCAGATTAAATCTAGTACCTGTAAAACAAATCCTGTAAGCCGGAAAACGAACCACGTTTTCTTTCCCTACAGTAATGATGGTGGTTTGTTGTCTACATTCGACAAAATCAAAGGCTTCGCACTGCTTTTCGAGAGCGCCTTAAACTTGCCTCGCCTTATGTTCTCGACTGGCTCGGCGGGTGCTCCACTCGTTGTGCTGCGCCAGGTTTTCACAAGATTTCCACCTCCTCGCTAGTTCCGAAAACGATTTAATGCACGTTTGTATTCAGCATTTGAATATGGCTCTTGCATCTGAAATGGAACCTGCAGGTCTAATTGTCAACGTATAGAGCGTATACAGACCAAATTTTTATCAATATTTTTGATCGTTTTCTATGTGAGCCTCTCCTTATTACTGTTTTTTTCAGTTCCCGGCGAATGCGCTCAGACGTTCTTTTCTTATAAAACTTCTTCATGGTACTATTTTATAACCGGAACTGTTGAATCAGTCAGTTTTTGTGTTTCGAAAGAAGCAACAAGGTTTAACCATCCGTATAACACAGCTGGAAGCCCTTAGCAGGTGTTCTACCCTTCATAGACTGCAGCGTCTAAAAACTTTCAATTCGCGGGCCTCATATCTTCACCGTCCCATTCGGGAGTTTTTTCCGGTTTCTACCAGTGGCGCACTAACTTCATTTCGGCAATACACTCTTTTTTGAGCTATTCTCCTCAGGTGTGCATTGATTCCACCGGGTCGCATTCCCGTTTGTTCGTGTATGATGTTGATGCAGCGGGTGTAACTTGTTGTATGTACTATGACACCCTTTTGTAGTCAACTGGTCTTACATCGCGTATTTTTAATGGGCCCGAAAGGCCAGTAACATATATTTCGTAACCTATTTTTTTATTTTCTGTAAATTGATACAAACATCTTCTGTATTTGGTTTCATACATTTATGACTCATCGATGCTTCATATTACCCCCTACTTGTAGTCGTTCCTCTTACACTTACCTTTTCGTAATGCTATCGTTATTTTGAGATTATTTTTGCAATGTCACAGAATTCAGTCTCTGTTAGTCGTGTACTGTAGGTTCGATGCTGATTAATATTTTTAATTTTCTTAGTATTTAAAGATTTTTTTGTGTTTCACTCACCCCCCTTTTTTATTGGCTTTCCAATAAAAAGGCTGATTCAAAATAGCCGTTGATTCATTTCACTGGTGCCTTTTTCCCTCTCAGAGCTCCAGCACGAAGGCTTCGGCCGTCGTTTCTCTGCACTTTATAACTTGATTGATTTATTGCTTGTTTAATTGATGGATTGATTGATTGATGATGATTGATTGATTGATTTTGATTGATTGATTGATTGATTGATTGATTGATTGATTGATTGATTGATTGATTGATTGATTGATTGATTGATTTTATTAGAGTGGAATACTCTGGTATTACTCTGTATAATTACCCTGCATCATCACAAATGATTACTGTAAGTGATTATTTCTATAGCCGTTGATATTTAATAGAAAATAATAGTTCTTTTGTGTACCGGGATAGTTTATGCCAAGTGTGGGAACTCTACGTGCTTTCTTGCGCGATTAAGCGCTATCCGCGCTAGCAAGAAACGTTCAAAAATGTAATGCGATAAAAGGATTCCAGCAAAATTCTCACCGCTCCTATAAAGTACGTTTTATTGACTCCCTTGCATCATATGCCAGGAAGTCGTCCGCCTTTTCTATTTGAATTTCGTGGTTCTACAAAACTGCATTTCTTTCGTTGTCTGAATAGTGTTTTCCTGATATCGGCCCAGGCATTTCGCCCTGAATATTTATAAAAGCACAACTTGTTTTCAGTAAGTGATTTTTTATTAATTGCAAACATCCTAGGTAGTATATTCATTAAATAATTTGGTTATGAAGGAGCAATCGCACTATCTGCGTGAGACCCGAAATGCAAATAAAATTGACATATTCGCGTGAACTTATGGACATCGTGAATAAATCACTGGACACAAGTTGTCCCCCAACAACAAAATTTTAATGTTTTACATTGCCGGCTACTTAGCGTAGAACGAGAAGTTTGACGACTCTTTATGCTAACAAATAAAACAAATATACTATAACAATGTAATGAACTCCGCACTCTATTCTATATTTTCGGGATTTCTAAGTAGCACAAAATTCGCACATTGTTTTCAGAGAAAGAGTAACGTATCGTGAAGAGAAACTCATAGGAAATATTTTGCGCTTTTTGCAACGTTTGTACACATGTTAAAATTTAGGTATTTGACGGTTTAGGTCTTCAATATATCATGCTTTTCTGTAACGTGCACTTTCATCGCGCTGAACTTCTGTCGCGTGCTCTTATAACACCGTGTTGCTATGCCTGTGCTCTTCTGTCGGGTGCATTTACAAAGTCTGCTATTTCAACGCCAGCCACTCACGCCGATACACACGTTTTAGAACACAATATCTGCACCACGTCCCGGGAAGACCTGACACACGTGAACGCGGACCTTTACAACATATAAAGTAAAAAATTACGGGTGGCTCAGCTTTATGCTAGCAGTAGAAAGTTTTAACTCTCGGTCAGTTCATGAATTCCTGAATATTATTGCGCAGATTTTTACATGTCTGCTTGTATTTAGCACTGAACGACTTCTTAAAACCAAAATAACGCATTTCTTTTCTCCGTCTTTTGGACAAGTCTTATACTTATCAATAGCGCATAGCAAACCAACCTGTAAGGGTGACAAATTGGGAAGTCAGCGCTTGCGCGCAGGATACCAATTCAACCCCAAATCTAACGACTACTCGTTAAAATAACTTTCTCGGGAGTAATGACTAATCAGCAAACTTTTTGTGAGTGGTTCTTTCAACCGATATATCGGTAGGGTGTGTTCCCAAATACAAAAGCCATGTCATTAGGAATAGGATTATTCGCTGGATAAGAATAGATGTAGGTTTCACTTAGCTTTAAAAATGCACAATGCGCCTAATCTATAGTTTCAGCGTTACGCCAAAAATTCTATACAAACTGGAAAAATGAGTCTTGCCCCGTTGTACTTCTAAAAAATGTTTGCACTATTTTTATTCCGGTTTTGCAGGCTCTGAATACAGAAGAAACATTTTGTATGATGTTTCGAAATTACCAGCGCTTTACTAACGGCGCTTCTCATACTTGCGTCAACAATGAAAAAGCGTATATATCATACAGCAGTTACCAATTTCACCACCGCTATTTGGTTGGTTCAACTGAGTAAGTTCCTAAGAAAATGTGTTTTTATGTCTTCAGTGATCACGCAAACCTAACTGTCGGTTTGCATCCCTTTCAGAGTACCATGATAAAATCTAAATTAAGAGTTGTAAGAGAAAAACTTACTGTATGAATATTAGGTAGAGGTAATTATTACATGCCAGTTATACTGTAAGCGAATGGCAATGACAAAAATACTTCCATTTAGGCCGTGGTTTTAATTAGATCGTTGGATTTTTTCGTACGGTTTTAACGCACCGACGCAACGCAGGCGATGAGGCGCGCCGTGGTGGAGGGCTTCGGGTTAATTTTGACCACCTGGGGATTTTTACGTGCCCCGAAATCGCAAAAATTTCGGTTTTAATTAGGCGCAGGTGTTTATAGTATGAATGAGTTCCGTAGTTGCTGCAACAGAGTTGCTATACCTGTTTAGGAAGAATTACTAACAGCTTCATTTATTATAACATTACTGGCGTGCATGTTCACAAGGCAGGCAAGTGTGTGATATCACTAAAACTGTCTACAGCGCCACAATTTCCAGTAGACGCCTTTTTGAGGTGGAATGGGAAGGGTGAGGATATTGCTCCTAATGCCTGTTTTCATCACTAGTTTTTGTTGTTCGCACTTTAAATTCAGTAATTATTGTAATTTACCCTGTCTAGCTACACGTATTCCCCGGAAATCCGTTGAGTGAATGGCGTATGCCTAGATATTTTCCTTGTACGAAATGTGCGACATGTCTGAAACTTCTTGAATTATCCCTTAGTAAACCTGAATTCGCGCGGAGCCCATATTGGAGGTTATAATGAAAGACCCAGAGGCTTGTTCAAGACACGTTATATTGATGTTTAAGAGCCATAACTACCCATGAGGTATGGGTCCACCGTGTAATTAAAGCAGTTATCCTCAAAAATGGCGTACAAAGAGGCAATTTGTTTCCTCTGTGAGCGAAGCATTTGATGCTGCCAGGAACCGAAGTGCCGACCTCATTCTTTCGAATACGATGCCGCTGCCAGAGATCTAACATGGCGGTAATTTGGTAACCACCAAATAAAAATCAGAGAGAGATTTTCGGTTGTCTAGGCGTGAGAATGCGAAAACATTTTGCGGGTGCCGCTGATGCATGGGCTGAAGATACGGTTACAGACACGAACGCACGTGCTCCAAGCATATTGGGAAAACGGTATACAGCCGAATATTATTGCGAGCCCTATTCTTTTAGAATAAGCGTTTTTGTCCGTAGGATGCAGCTGTTTTTAAAAGTGTTGCAATATGCTTCGGTCATCACTTGCTACGATTTCCAAACATAAGTTCGACAGCGCGCACTGAGTTCGGTGTCCAAAAAAGCGCTGATTTGAGCCAGTGTAACGCCCTCGGCTACATATTTCCGCGCCTGTGCCGACGCCCACACAAGCTGCTGTACAGCGAAACTTTAAGGCCAAAGAATAAACAGCCTCAATGAGCAGTAACCGTGTTTCATTGTTGCCATTGTTCTTGCGGTTGTTGTCTTTCAGAGGAAATGGCCGCCATAGTTATGAGTAAAACACATTTGAGGCTCTGTGGGAATTTAACCCGTGCTCCGAGGTATTTGCCATGCGCTTTGCAACCGCGATAGCTCAGTTCGGTTTCAGTGGTGGAACAAGGGTTTTCCCAGTGCCTGCGTCGCTGGCACAAACAAGTGTTATGACGCCATAGGGGAGCAGCAGCAGTCCAGAGCAAGAGAACTGTGATTCCTTGAAAGCTTGGCCATGAACTGTCCCTAGTACATTTGTCAAAATATTTATACTCAAATCCAAGGCAATGAAAGCCAGGAGAAACGCAAACACGATGTAGGTCTTAAAACCGTTTTGATAACTATCGCAAGTGGAAACAATAATGTTTTCGCCTGAAGTACGCGAGCAGTCCTTAGGGCCCCAATTAAGTGTTTTGAAAAAATTAGATCAATATTATTCATTAAATTCACACTCGTACTTTGGCATATATTACGACATTCATACTGGTTTGATCTTCACAGCAGCGACCATTTTTAAATGCCGAGCATTTCTTTAACTCACGATGTCACCCGTTCTTGGCGTCCGTAGTTGTCCGCATCGCTCGCAGGTGCGCCCTGTCGGCGCGATCGTGGCATGATAAAGGCGGTTGTAGGCGAGGCTGGAACGCCCTCATCGCCGCGCTATCTCGTCAGCCCCGCTCCTCCTCGCCTACTCTCCGCTCGCATCACGCTCTCTCTCCGCGCTCGGTTCGCGCCCAACAGGTGGGGGTGCGCGCGTCGCGGGATCAACAACATCTGTGGCGTGATTGTGACGTCAGCATCGCGCGCGCGTGGCGCGATCGTGGCTGATAAAGGCGGGTGTCGGCGAGGCTGGAACGCACTCATCGCCGCGCTCTCTCGTCAGCAGTTGACACAAGTGCAACAACATTAACGTAACACAAACTACTTAACGTCGTCCGCCCCCGGAAATGCTCTGCATTTGATCGTGCCCCTCGCGAGGGGGATGTTTCTTCCATCAGGAAAACGGCTACCGCTGGCGGGAATCGAACCCGCTTCCTCGGGCACAGCATTTCTTCCACCCGTCGTCTTGTCATCATTCACTCAGTTAGGACGGTGACGCTGCTGAGCCCAGAAACGGCCGCTAAAGGGCTGCGCCATAAAATAACAGCTTCAAAATAATTTGCACCGAACCGACTCCGCCGTCGTTCCTTCCTTCTAATACACCCACACCCACTTAGGGATTGGCTGAATCAGCAGCATCGAGGGAAGTAACGAGCCCGCTTCACACACTTCAAGAAACTGATTTGCTAGCGCAAATTTGGAAACGTGATCGCACGTAAGTAGAACCGGTGCGCAACGTCCACCCAGGACCCAGATTCTAGAGAAGCTGCGGCAAGGGGCCAGGCTCCTTGCTGTTTTATTTATTTGTACCGACCTACACCGCGACAGCGCTAATTTTTTGCAGTGTAGGTCAAGTAGTAACCGTCCTGCTATAAGGATCACCTATAGAAAGGCTTAGGTTTATATATGATTCTCTTGTTTCACGCGTTATCCACGAACCTGAAACTGAGAGCTCGTAGCATTCCTTTACTCTTCTTTGAATGCAGTACCGACTGCGCACTGAAAAACACATGCCGCTAAGCCATGTGCACAGGTAGTGCGTACGAGTGCACTACACATATTTACGGTCAAAATGCAACTTTTTAGAGACACTGCGTTCTGACACGACAAAACGAGCTATTTCACGTGTGAACATGTCGGCACATTGATGTGAGCGATCGAAGCTGAATTCAGGGAGGGAACCTACTCGCTTGATTTTATCACTTGATTTGAGAAAACCCATTTCTGGTGCTTTTATGAAATTTGGGGGTCCGTTTTTCTGTGTTTGGCGAAGTCATTTTTTAACCGCCTAATTCGCATATTGTTGCTTCAGATCAAAGCAATGTTAGTAAGTTATTCTATTTCCCGACACACCCATTCATTTCATTTAGCCCTTCAAATTAATTAACCATTTTACCAAAAAGCACGTTTAGCATGATTTTGTCAGCCATCTCTCACTTAGCGCTTTGTTCTGTTTACTGGCCTGCGTCTATTTCTTTACGCTGTATCTAGGAATGAAAATTTTAATTGTACATTAGCATACAACGTTTGTTATAAAAATTATAAAGCAATTTCCACATAGAATTAAATCATGTGAACAGCGTTATTGCGGGTTGTCCTTAACGAATTTCAGTTTAGTTTTGTTTCCTGCTTGTGCGTAATGTTAGAGTCGTCCTGGCGGCTAGTTATAAAATTTGTTTCCGGATGGTTCCACTAGAACAACAATTACAGCCATTTCCAGAAATCTTACCGCCTCCGCAGATGGCCATGTATCGACAGTAAACCGTAATTCAGTAATGTCTGCAACGTCTTTCTGAACTAAGTACTTATGCCAAGTAAATGCAGGTCGTCATAATGGTAGGGTAGTTTAGCGGCTAATTGTAGTACAAATCATTTCGGGATACTTTTTACAACACAAGAGTTGGAGTCGTTGGGGCCTTGCTTCACTGCTCAACGGGGAATGTGGGAAAGCCAGAGTCCAGAAAACTAAGCCCGTACAAATTTTCCTAAACTTGGCTTCACCTCTACAAAGATGCACTGGTGGGAATTTTTTTTGGGTGATATATGCTGTCCTACATCAAAATATAAAGTCCGTACGACATTTTGTGTATTTTTGCGAAATTTTCTTTAAGGTTTCTTCCATTTGTTTCCCCACTGGGAGTGTTACAGCGGACGAAGGGGACGGTAGACACATCGGGTCCCCAAACAGCACCGCGGTTACAATAAGGCTTCACCGTTCTGGTACTCTGCAACATTGTTGATATTTCAACAAATCAGCCCTCATATTTTAAATACAATTAAAAAAAATTACTTCCAAGCCGCAGGGTACAATGCCTGCACATGTGATGAAGGTTATTGCAATACCAGAAGAATCCGGATTTTTAAAGTTATTTTTTGGCACTATAAAGCACTGACTGCTCATGCTATGTTTCCGAAGGAGAACTCAAAACAAGCAACCAAAAGCCGCTCCTGCACTGAAATACACTATTTCCTGTCCACCAGCTCGGCACCCCCCTTTTTTTGTTTAAAATGAGCCTCAGCATGTTAGGGGCCCATCATTACAGTAACATGTATTCAAATTGGTATTGCCTAGTGTTCAGACAAATGTTTCGCATAATGTTGAACTCAACCATTCATTAGTTTTTCAGAGAAGCCGATTATCTTTATGCGACTCTTTCATCGGCAAATGACACTGATCCGGTGATGGATGTAAGCAAAAAGCCAGGTAAAATATGCAATCGTTAATGTTGCTTTGAACTCCTTAAAAATTATTGATCATAGCGTAAATCATTGCATTCGCGATGAAGCACTCGGCGAAGGTTTCTTTTTAACTTAACAGTTTTTCGTTTGAAATCGCGGCTAAATAATGTTCGATAATCAAACATATCGTATCTCTTTTTTGAACCGGTGATTATCTTACATAAGAAAACGTGTTGCATTTTCAGTGAAGCTCCCGTGCTGAATAAGACGGCATAATAGGAGGAATGTTCCGAAGAATTTCTAATTTCCGATTCCAGTGAAAGGGATAAGAACGTAGCCAAATTACGCTTAACTAGCTCCCCCGTAGAATTTGCAAGGCTTCCACTGAAAAGGGTATTGGCAGTTTCCAGCGCGCTACATTGCAGAGGTCATGCCGAATATAACCGCGTTCACTCTACTAGAATGCTATTATCCATAAGAGAATATGTAGAAATGGGACAGAATGTAGCAATGGGGAAGAATATGTACAAACACAATTATATCCCTTAAACTGGACTGCAAAATTCACAGTGGAACTAATGTTTAAACTTTTGTGTATGCACAGACTAATTTGCGCACTAACATTGCAATCACTTTTGGTAACGGTTTTCTAACAACACCAACTAAAAACCATAACGCCATTGTGTGAATGTGGTGAGAGACAAAATGACTTATTATTTTGGTGAGGCTCCACTGGTGCACCCACATCGTTTATTTTTGCCTCGGGTGTAGTAATGTTGCGTCCAACAGTTTGCATTTCTTTACTTTCAGAAACAACTGGCATACAGTACACGCTCGGGTACTGGGACCGCGAGAACAAGTGCGGAATTCTTACTTTCGTCGTCCGTATGACAAGTAGGTTCAAACAAGGTTATACAAGTCGAACAATACTCCACAGAAGTACAACGTTTCGATGGCTTCGCTTACTTTATTTCATTTCTTCAAACTAGCAATCAAGCATAAAATTGCGTGTATGCGTTTTCTAGTGAGCACAGCCAGCAGTCAACTCAGTTAGCTTTGGTGCTATATCTCACAACACAAAACCCCTTAAACTGAAACAAATAACAGAAAGAGGAACGGAAGTGCACCAAACACTCGAAGAAGCGAACTGTAAGAAATAACCCACATATATGGTGGGTGGACCTAAATAATCGAGCTCGTCGCTTAAATGCATGAATGATGGCGAAAAGGAACACAAGTAGAAGAACCCAGTATATATATATATATATATATATATATATATATATATATATATATATATATATATATATATAGCAGGTAAGAAGTTCTGGACTACCGTAGAAATAGGTCAAAACTTGGGTGCACACACTTGGAAAACACTGAACAAGGGTTTTATTGTTCCCAACAGTTGCGAAAGGAGGAAAGGTTCTCCTTTCGCAACTGTTGGGAACAATAAAACCCTTGTTCAGTGTTTTCCAAGTGTGTGCACCCAAGTTTTGACCTATTTCTACGGTAGTCCAGAACTTCTTACCTGCTATATATATATATATATATATATATATATATATATATATATATATATATATATATATTATATATATATATATATATATATATATATATATATAGCGAATCAGAAAATGGGAAACGAGGGGCTCGTAGAAATAACACAGAAATAAGGGTTGGCAGTCAAGAAAACCTCGGAAAGCAAAGGGGAGGCTGTGGTAGGTCATTGAAACAGATAAAGAATTTGGAAAGAAAGAAAGAAAGAAGCGGGCAAAAAATGCCCGCCAGATGAGATCCGAACCCACAACCTCCAGAATACCGGTCTGGTGCGATTACCACTACGCTACCGGCGGCACGATTTCCCGCCCCCCCCTCCGCTTTCTGGGTATTTACAGCAATTTAATGCTTTCCTGTGCTTGGGGGGGGGGTAGCCAGTGCCACTCTGTATATATATATATATATATATATATTATATATATATATATATATATATATATATATATTGTGACGGAAACATTTATGTGGACAATACCCAATAGCGTTCAACCAAAGACGACGAAGAAGTGGATGGCGCTGAATCTCTGTTGGCCGCCATGTAAATAGTCTAAATAGATCGCTCCCCATATACCATGGTTCGTCTCATATCTGTCCAGCCGCCCGTAACATTTTGGTGAGGTGCGGGGTACAGTCCCATCCCGGCCCGAGCTTCACCCCGCCTCGACTCATCAAGAGGTATAATCCTGGCTCCCGGAAAGCGTCGGCCCGCACCAGCCCCGGTGAGCCATAGACGCGACCATTCCCCGGCCCCGTGCCCCCTGCCCATGCCCCGCCGAGAACAGACGAACTGACCAGCCACGACCAGAGGTAGAGCCGACGACGTTCCCCCGGCCCCAACCCCCCCCCCCCCCATCTCCGGCGCTTCTCTAATTGCTTTGGACCCTGCCTAGTGTAGTCGTCGGTAACAGCTGTTCCGGGGCCGGTGCTTATCACGATCATCACCATCACCAGTGGCTGCAAGGACTTCATTTTATATACTCTCTCCACATTGCTCATCGGCATCACCACCTTCCCCTTGCCTTGGCCTTAACCGGGGCGGTCGTCCTCCTCCGGGGGGGATGCGACGGAACATCTATGTGGACAATATCCAATAGTGAACAAGTCCCTCAACCAAAGACGACGAAGAAGTGCATGGTGCTGAATCTCTAATGATCGCCATGTACATAGTGTAAAGAGATCGGTCCTCATTTACCATGGTTTGTCTCATATCTGTCCTGCAGCCTCGTAACAGTAGCAATATATATATAAATACACACACACACACACACATATATATATATATATATATAGGGAGTAGTAGAACTTTGAAGATGGTAGAGAACACAAGAGAAGAAAAACTTTGAACAAGGTAAAAGCACGATTGTGGCCTACGTTTCAGCAAAGAGAACTTGCTTTCTTCTTTTTGAAGGTAATAGCGCACAGAAACGGGGACAAAGAAAGGAACACACGGACAAGCGCCTATAATAAACCGCTCTCCTTCACGAGTCCTCGACTCTCTCAAGTGGTGGCGGGTGCCTTCGATCCTGCCGTCTACCTCTCCCGATCGCACAGCTGGAGCTTCGATCAGGTCGGCGCTTACCAACTAGCCCCATGGATCGCGAGAGCAGCAATGGGGCAGCAACGCTGCAGTTCCCGTCCAGCCCACCTTTGCTATCACCATTTTGAGAGAGTCGAGGACTCGTGAAGGAGAGCGGTTTATTCCGAGAGCCGAATCAGCCGATAACCGAGGAAGACCCCGTCAGGAAGCGGTGATGATGATGCCAGAAGCCGAGATGATGAAGATGAAGCGATGACGATAGGGCATCCTATCGGAGCACGGCGATTGTCCCAGCACAACAGATTGTCCCAAGACTGTAGATTCTCCTTGTGCTCACAATATATATATATATATATATTAATATATATATATATATATATATATATATATATATATATATATATATATAAATTTGTTTTTATTACCCTAAAGGCCCGTGCGGGCATTACATTTGGGGGGAACAACAGATTTCCTCAATGCACTCTAAGCAGAAGAAAGTACATTCGAAAAAAGTGTTAAAAAAAGTACACAGAAGGTTACAATAAACAGGTAAAAACGCACACAAAAACAAGCGGTAGAACAGAACAAATGTCAAACTAAATACTCGGGGTCGGTCCGATCAAAAGTAGGACCTAGGTAACAAACGAGAATAGACTATATTTTATTGCACACACTGAAACAGTTGAACAATTTCCTCGGTGAATTTTTCATGGTTAGTAATTGTGGCAATACGCTCTGGGAGGGCATTCCATTCACTAATGGCTAAGGGTAGGAAAGAAAGGCGGTGCAGGTCAGTACGCGAAAATTCAGACTGCACTTTGTTAGGGTGGTCTACACGTGCGGAAATATGTTGGGCTGGTTTTATTCTGGAGGCAGTGAAGTTGTTAGGCTGATGGTACAGCTCATGAAAAAACCTGAGCGTGGAAATTTTGCGTCTTGTTCCGAGCGATTGAAGACCGAGATTCCTTTTTATCAACTTAATGCTAGAATGGGGCGTGTATTGTCCTGATATGAAGCGTGTATTGTCCTGATAGAGAAGAGAGTAAAAAAGAAACACACACGTAGAGACCGAACAGGTTTAACTGACGCTTCGGCATAGGTACGGGACTTCGTTAGAATCTGACGATTCTGATTCTTGATTCTGACGAAGGCGTTCCCTCGGCCGAAACATTAAACCTTGTCTTTAAACCTATGTGTATATATATATATATATATATATATATATATATATATATATATATATATATATATGAGAATATATATATATATAGAGAGAGAGACAGAATAAGGGTTGACAGTCAGGAATATGTCGGAAAGCAAAGGGGGGAATGTGGTATGTCATAGAAATAGATGAAGAATTTTTTTAGTAAGAAAGAAAGGGGTGAAAAAATGCCCGCTGGGTGGTATCCGAACCCACGACCTCCAGATTACCGGTCTGGTGCAATGACCACTACTCTACCGGAGGGGCTGTTTCCCCACCACTTTCTCGGGTATTTATGTTAATGTATATTTTGTTTCCTGCACTTCGGGGTGGTAGCCAGCGCCACTCGGACTACTCGGGGTGAAGGGAACCTTCTTTTTAATCCCCGGGCCATGACTCGAGTGTCTGAGAGGGGTCGACCAGTGTCGAACCCTCTTAAGCTACCTTTGGCACAAAGACGGCAGAACAGAGGCCATCGCTACGCATGTAGCGAATTAGAATAGGAAATGAGGTGCACGGTGAATTAAGACATAATAATGGGTGGCAGTCAAGAAAACCTCTGAAAGCAAAGGGGGGAATGTGGTAGGTCATAGAAATAGATGAATTTCTTGAGTCAGAAAGAAAGTGTTGAAAAAATGCCCGCAGGTTGGGATCAGAACTCACGACCTCCAGAATACTGATCTGGTGCGATGACCACTGCCCTACCGGGTGGGCTGTTTCCCCTCAACTTTCTCGGGTATTTATGTTAAGGTATATTTTGTTTCCTGCACATGGGGATGGTAGCCAGCGCCACTCGGACTACTGGGGGTGAAGGGGACCTTCTTTTTAACCCCCGAGCAATGACTCGAGTGTCTACGACATGTCGAGAGTGGTCGACCAGCGTTGAACCCTCTTAAACTACCTTTGGCACCAAGGTGGGTTCGGTGCCCACAAGGCGGGCATTTTTTCACCACTTTCTTTCTGACTCAAAATATTCTTCATCTATTTCTATGACGTACCACATCCTCCCCTTTGCTTTCCTAGGTTTTCTTGACGGCCACCCCTTATTATGTCTTAATTCACCTAGCCCCTGATTTCCCATTTCTGATTCGCTACATGAATAGCGAGGGTCTCTGTTCTGGCAGTCCTGTGCCAAAGGTAGCTTTAGAGGGTTCAATGCTGGTCGAACACTCCCGACATGTCTCAGAAATTCGAGTCACCGCCCGGGGGTTAAAAAGAAGGTCCCCTTCACCCCGAGTAATCCGAGTGGCGCTGGCTACCACCCCCAAGTGCTGCAAATAAAATATACCTTAACATAAATACCCGAGAAAGTGCTGGAGAAACAGCACCACCGGTAGCGCAGTGGTCATCGCACCAGACCAGTATTCTGGAGGTCGTGGGTTGGGATCCTACAAGGCGGGCACTTCTTCACCACTTTCTTTCTGACTCAAAAAATTCTTCATCTATTTCTATGACCTACCACAAGTAATGGTAACTAAGCAGCTTACGGTTAGAGGTGCGACGGTAGCGCTGCGTACTACGCTGGGGATGCCCCATGTAGCTCTGCGGTATGACTCGCGCGCGCTCCGATCACCTAAGCTCCTCTCTTCTCCCGGATTGCGCAACAAATAGCAACACCTGCGGCTCAACGCGCGATAATGTGAAGCAGCTTAGGGTTACAGGCGCGAAGGTAGGCGCTGCATACTCCGCCGGGGGCGCCACTACCTCCGCGGTATAGATGACGCGCGCGTGCGCTACGCTCGCCTCATTCTCCTCCCGCAACGCCGCGATGAGTGCCACGGGCAACGCCGCCGGTAACACCACCTGCAACGCCAGCGTCAACGTCAGTGTCGGCGCCGCGAACAGCGCCGCGGAGAAGAGGGCTCGAGCCGCTGCCTCGAAACGTCGACGCCATAGAGGGGCTCGACAACAGTGTACTTACCTGAACTACGAAATGGGAACTTGCATTGACCCCATGGCTGCTTCGCACACTACTCATGGTTCTCCTACAGGAAGATGGTGAAATGTTTGGTTTGGAAATGTTAAAATAGTTATGTAGCGCAGCCACCCACAATGTACGGAGTCACTAAACAGTTTTAAATAGTCATTGCGACCATGCTTCACTGAAAGTTTGGATTTCTTTGAGAAAAAAATTATCTAGGGGGTGGGATGTTCCCATGTTTTCGCCACACCAATTCTTACGGCGAATATTACCTTCCACCGGAAACAATATCCCGAAACGTAACGTACTTTTGTCACTATATCAGGCTTGGTGCTTAAATACTGACCCTTTGTTGGTCACAAATGTTTGGTTACCAGGAACTGCGTCACGTGAGCCCTACATGCAATTTTCTTTGTGTTCCCATTTCCGTAAAAGTCTCTGAAAAGCCGGTTTTTAATGAAAAGTCGTTTTACTATTATTGAAAACTTGTTTCTTATCGTGGTGCTTTAAAATAGCCTCTTGTTTTATTTTTAGGAGAGCAACGTTTGGAGCTTATACATAGGAATCCAGCGTGAAAAGTGGACAGTATCATCATTGCGAGGCATTTTACGACAGTTTGACTGGACACAAATACCAAGTATTTTTTAATACTTGCCTGAGAGGATGACCACATCTACAAGCACTTATCGCCGAAACCCGAAATTTTTTTTTCCCGGCTTTGTTTGCTCTAATCTTTGACCTCTTTTGTCAAGTGCAGTGCAGCACATCTGAAGGTACCAATAAATAAAGTTCTGACAAATTGTACGTAAAAGCATGTAGTTATTTTTACTGCGAATTAGTATACGCCCAATCTCTATATGTTGATGAGCTTAACTTGAACGTGGTACACACGCAAACGAAAGACAAGGCACGACGCTACCTGCATCGGCTTTAGTTTGCGTGCGTCCCGAGTTAAATTTAGGCTGACCAGTATATAATCACGACGATAAAACTAGATCGGATTCTCCATATTCGTATGTCTAATTCCCACCCTCCAGCCCCAGTTTTCATTCCGGTGAACCCTCGTTACAAGGCGCCTCCCCGGGGTTCCTTTACGCCATCGCCGACCCCTTTTTCACAAATAGTATTCTCCGGTGTGTTGCCCGTTTGCACACGCGAACATAAGAGGGGATGGGGGCGTGCACTCGAAGCTACAGGTTTCATGGCCTCACTGGTGACTTGTCCGTTGTGTGGGCGGGTGGCTTACACGTGGACGTCAAACGGCCGAATGCGGCCTGCCTGGCGTCTTCCCTGGTTTAGAGGATTGGGTTGTGTGTTGCACAAACAGTGAGATCTTACATCGCGGGAGGGCAGTATACTGCCCCATGTTTGTTCGCTATACTAAAGCTCTAGTCCTTCAACGTATCAGTTAGCAAAATGGCTATGAAGTATGCTCAATCGAACATTAAAAAGAAACGTAGTTTTTTCGTGCACTCCGTCATGTCGGCCTTGCGTCATTAAACAGAAACCATCATCATCCGTCGACCGCGTTAACCTTCGCAGGTCATCCATCTTCACAGAATGGTGGGGCAACAATTTTTTTGCGTGTGATTATTGAAAAAAAAACTAAACCCTAAATGTTTTTTTTTCTCGTGTTAAATGTGCATCACCACAGGCGTTGAATCTGAAATCTTTGTTACTCATTGCAATAAAAGTTAGAAGAGATATACAAACACAACAGACAAGAGACGGATGGAAAGTGCACTTCTGCGGATTCCACGAGAGATGGAACATGTGTATACACGCTCATTTCTTTGGTTGTCTCATGGTTTTACTATATAGGCAAAAGTCAGGGAAGAACCCAGAAGTGCAATTCATTTATCTCCAGGTTGCGGACTTTGCTAAATTATTGCTAAAATTGCGCGGCTGATGCACGGTTTCTGGCGGCTGCCCGTTTTTCTGTTATTTCGTTCTTTGCGCACAGCAAGGTGTAATTATTCTAACCAAGACTTGTTTCTACACAGAAAATACACCAACTGAAAAAGAGTTCATAGCAAACTTTGCGTTTTCCTGTGACCAACAGGTTTACAAAAATATTGTGCAATTAGCCCAGACGCTAGATTGTCGTTCACTTTGACACCCCCTATCTCCGCATATGCATTAATGATAACTTTGTACGTTACAAATGTCGGCTATATATTTCTAAAAAAAATGTTACACTATTTTGTTCGTACCGAAGTTGTTAGCGGCTGAACTCGCAGGTACAAGACGCGTCTTCGTGCCGTGCCCTGTCCTACTCCGGCTGCTTTTATGGCTTCGCGCTTTTGTAAAAAAGTGTCTGTACGCATTCTGCGGCACCCCCACGCAATTTTAAAGCATTTACATTCTTCTACAAGAGGAATCCGCGTTTTTAATCATTTTCATTAGCAATTTTTCACTCAATCAGCTCTAGCATATATACTCCTGTGGCGAACACACGGCAAAAAGCGCGATGGCGGGGGTCATCGTGGGTTAGCAAAAAAAAGAAGGAGGGTAATAAAGGACAAATATTTTGTTACACCAAGAAAACTTCGACATCTGTTACCCTGCTCGTATAGTATAGTTCCTGGGCCTCGAGAATTGCGCTGAAGGCGGATTCCGTCAAAGTAGGCAAATCGGCACGCCAAACTACATGATACCTGGCCAACAAAGCGATAAAAGCTATGTGCTGCATATAAAAGACGAAAAGGCTTACGTCGATACTCCGAAATGCCGAACCCCTGTTTTAACGGCAGCCTTCCAGAAAACAGACGGCTAGCACAGCAATACCACACGACACCCCAGGGCTACCAGAGGGATACCACAAAAATCCGTGGTATGATTTCACCAGGTCAATTTGGTTAAAGATGGTGCGCCTTCACGTGCAAACTAAAATCCTGGATGTGAGGAATAAGGCAGCGGTACTGGGCGGGGTCTTCTTAGTTCTCAACAAATGGGTACCAGCCACTGGCTTTTGTGGGCTCCATGTGGAGTGGCGAGGCATAAAACATGAAGAGCGACAAATGAAGTCAAATTGAAACGTCAAACTCCTTTTTGACAATGTCTCCTTTTACCTCACCGAAGTAGCGAAGACAGGGTTCTGCAAACATGGGCGCGACACCCAACACCTATAGTTCCGACCATGTTCATCAGCATGCAGTACCACCTGCTGGTCCGTCTCAGCTTGTTTCTCGCCGTCCTCAGTTCACACGGATACCCTGTTTGCCGACCATCGAGCCCAACCTCACCCTATTGTAGTATCCGGGGGCATATCTCCCGTTTCTGCCAAGACGCCAACTATATGAGAGGCTCGCATACTCCGCCATTTCACCAGGCAGCAGTCATCAGTTTTTACGAGTATTATTCGCAAAGGTTCCCTTACACACAACGTTTCTTGTCACCATCAGACACCCACGACACACACCGAAGTTCTCACCCACACAGACGAAGTTCGCCATCTCCACTCCGCCGCGGCTCTACCTCGCCGCTTCGTCCGGCCTCACAGGCTGTCAACCAGAACAAGGAAATCTATATGCGGGAGTTTCTGGTGGCAAAACTGCGCCACTTCGGAATTATCGAAGTCCTCTTGATCTGCCATCGAACACGTTGCTTTGATTGAAGAAAATAATTCTGAAGTTCTTGTGGAAACTGGCGGTAGGATTTCGATAATTCACAAAAGTTTGTGTTCTCAGAGTACTAAGGGTAAAGGCCCCCTATTCTCACCCGGCTGTGCGAGGTGCGTACTACGCTACTATTGAACCTTCTGTACTCTGCACAACATGTGTACTCACTGCGGGATTCGACAAACACATTATCTTCGCAGAAACGTCATGCGTTCATGAAATGATATTAGCCTGGGATATTTTAAAATCCCAGGCCAGTTGAATGTGGGCTAGTTGGTTTGAGTAAAGTTTGTTTTTAGTGATAGATACATGTCTGGAGTAAAATGTGCTGTCGTATACGCCTTAAAAAGGTCATTAGGAAGATAGTGACCCACAAAATCACAAAGGTGGACTTGTGTAAGTGACTAACAGCGATGAATGCCGCTGTGAGCTTCTATCCAAAAGTTGTTGTTTTAAAGAGTGGCTATGGTCTGTGCTCGTTGGTACATTATCGATGGAAATCAGCTCGAATATAAACGAACACGAAGGAAGAGGTAGATACACGACACACTGCTGAATAACGAAAGAAATTTTACTGAAGGAAACACAGATATGTACACAAAATACATAAAAATGTGAAACAATTAGGTCCGGCCCATCAGTGATAAATATTAGCGAAGATCGCTGCTCAGACACTAATTTTCGATTCGTGACAGGGCCACAGTCGCCACATTGACGCAGCTATCTCCAGCTTCTACCGCCGAAGCTTCTACTAAATCCCGTCCGATCCTCCTTCTCTTCCATACGATAACAGCGATTTCGTCCAACTAGGCTTGACAGTGGCACCCTCGAACGTGTTTAGCAAGTGGCCGGAAGTGGTTGCTTGGAGAGAAGGAGCATGATCTCGGTCGGGCCCTATCATTCCGGCCCGATAGCCTCGACGTGCGGCTTAAAATTTGTTTTGCGTAAATAACCCTCGCAACAAAAACACAGCCCTTCAAGCTATACTTAGATGCCTGGTAAAACGCCGTGGAGAAAGGTCCCACTCGCCGTGAATTCTGCGAAATCCGAAGCCGCCTTGACATCCGTGGTGTTGGATCTGGCACCACTGACTCCAGTTGTTACGAAGTAGCCATACGACCGCTTCGAACCAGTTGTTACGAAGTTGCCATCCCGCTGCTAACAACCAGTTGGTACTTACGCGTAGATGTCCCAGCACTGGGCTCCGTCGCTTCAATGCGATATAGCGTGGCGAAGAGCGGCCAGCAACAGTTGCTGCCTCGGGGACGACGACAAGAAGGTAAAGACAAATTAAACTGGTTTACTGCATGGTAAGAGATGAGCCGAAGGGACACAGGAACAGTGCCCTTCCGGGCGAGGTTGCAGTAAAGGATAAGAGTCAGCGACAGCATTGATTCGCTGCTCTGAAATGAATGAACTATCCACCGAGAGTACGACTATTATACAATCGCCTTAACGGCTCCGCGGTTTCTTCCAGTGCTTTTTGCACACGGCGCGAATATAGTACAGACAGACACTACACTCCTTCCAGAGTTCGTGAAGTGTCGGTAGTACTGGTGCAGGCTGAGTATGAGATAGGTGAGACGGGAGTTGTGGGCTACGGCATCCGCGTCCTTCGAGCAAGTCCCTTCACGCAGTGGCGAAGTTTGAATCACCAACAGCCAGGCACCCTTTCGCCGGCTGTTCTGCGGCATGTTGTGATCCGTCCGAAGGAGGCTTGCATTCGCGAAAATTTGAAGGAAGCGCGAACATGCTTGCGGTGCGCAGAATCGTAAAGTTCACGCGCCATAGTCAACAGGTAGGTTTTAATTCTTCCGTCATAGGAATAAAATATTATTACTTTATTCTGGGAGTAATACTGCACGTGTATGAAACATTGTTTTACAATTTTCTGGCAATAACTTCTCTACTTCTGGAGAAGTACTGGCCAATATTTGCATCTTCAACTCTTTTTCACATCTTTTTGTGGGCCTTTCTCATTTTTTTTGTAGCACCGGCCATTAAACTATCAGTTTGTATGCGGAAATAAGTATCACATCAGCGGGTCTATGTGTTCGTGCTTAAAAAACATCTGACCGTATACATGTTACTCTGCGCCTTAAAACCAAGAGAAACTGCTACAAGCGCGCACATGCAAAAAATCGATCACCACATCTGGAAAATGCGTAGCTGTATGTTATTCCAAAGCGCCATTAGGATGAGGAAAATGTGCAAATAAATCTTTATAAAACAGCTGCACCGAAGGTTCCAACGCACATAACGAACTGCATATATAAACAAGAGGACTCAACTCGGCATTTCTTGGCGTTTTCATATGCATAAACCAAAACCTACTTCCACAGATGTGTAAATTTTTATTTCATGTCCTCGAAGTTACTCCGGACTTTAACCTTACGAAGCAAACAGGCAAGCTAGCACTTTCGAAGTGATGGTGTTAGTCACTTTCTTCTGGCGCGCAGCATTTCGTTTCTGATGCTCCTCTACACACAGTATTCTTTAAATACCAGGTGTTTCTCTTTATGTTCAAACAACCTGTCGTATTCCTTTTCGCAAATCTTGTAGGCTTCCCTTCGGAAACTTGATTCCCAAGCGTGAAGTTCACTCAGAAGATGGCCTGAAAAATCAAAGCCCAGTATAAACAATAGTCGGCGAGGGGTTCCTGTTCAGTTTGCAAGTATATTTCAGAAATAAGTGTACAGCAGATCACCACAAATGGCACTTCATCTAGAACATACTTTTTGGATACATAAAACTTCATTTCTTGTTATCCAGGTTTATCACTCAAATTAAAAATATAGTACTGGGCACTTTCTTTAAAGGGTCCATGAAGAGAAAATACTACTTCGTGTAATTTGAAAGAACTAGGATTCAGTATCTCACTCAGCTCCATTACAGCCCCAAAATATGTTTTTTAATGAAAAGAAAGCAAGAAGTATTTAAAAACTTTCAAATTTGCGCCACAGTGACGTGTTATGAGCAAGAATGACGTCATACGGGCTAACAATAAAACATAATTTTCAGTGCGTTAACTGCACGTTAGCATTCAAGCGATGCGGTCAAATGGAACTAGAGGCCTCATTACAGACGTCCAGTCATGTGTCGTCGCGACAGGTCAGTTAGGGGGCCACCAATCGCACAAACAAGGTTCCGTGACGTCATAGAAAAGTTGCGGGAAATTGGCTAGGGGGTCGCGACTGCTTCACACGTTTTCTTTAATATCTCCGTTATTTGTTTGAAGATTGCGATTATATTAGTAGCATTGTTATCGGGACTAAGCAGCCTTCCTAATAAACCAAACTTGTATTTTGTCTTCATGGCTCCTTTAAGGATCATGAGGTGTTTTTTTTCTAAAAAAACCAAATCCGCCGAAAGCAAAATCGATAAAAAAGTGCAACTTTGTTTCATAACCTAAACGAAACGCTACCAAACCAATCATACACGTTTTTTCATCCCAGCTAGGATAAATTTATGGCCTTACGTAATTACAATTATGCGGCGAATTTGAGTGATATTGGGTTGAAAAGTTTGGATTTGGATCATGTTGAATCAAATACTCAAGTTGATGGGGCGTTAAATTTACTTCCAAGAATGGTGAGGTGAAGGTTTGTCGAGAAAGGCATTAGGCATATGTGACAGGTATTTAGGAAGACTATTAATATAAATGAAGAGAAGGTGAGTTGTTCTTGGCACCACTGGGAATTCTTTTTGAATTCTTCCATAGGGGAAATTACTCTGGCACACCTCAAGGCACTCACGAAGTAAGCAAGATCTTCCTTGCGTTGCCACGAGTTTTTAAAACTTCTCTCAAGGCGGCTACTCATAGCTCATATCATTTTCTTCACCTTCATGAAGTGGTTCGTACCCTCAGGGGAGAGTGGGCAGCTTTGCCTGGGCTTGTGAGCGGCGGCTACGTAGGTAAATATGGTAGCACAAAAAATAAATATAACCACAGTCACTCCGTAGGAACTGTGCTGACGAGACGAAATAATTGTTTTACATCCCTCAGTTCTACTTCGTTCACTTCATCCGTTAACTTTCTCGTCGACATCTGTCGACAAAGCTTTTGCCCATTTCCTAATTGCCGTGTGAATTAAGCCAGCTCCGCAAAGAAAAACAAAACTCGTGAAAACACCCATGAAACACAGTCCCATCAGTCAAGCAAACCCAATTGGGCAAAAGAATTTGGCTCATTTTAATCCCTGAAACAGCAGCCTGCTGTTCATTATCGATTCAAAGTACAATCGGGGCACAGGATTGCTGAGCGTTATATCAAATATTTGCTTTTCACCTTTTCTTTCGGGGAAAGTTGCCAAGTTTTTCCTGACACTTCAGTTCTACCAGACATACTTTCGGCTTTCGGATCTGGCTGACATAATAAAACGCCTGACGTAGTTTCTTCTGGTGTTTTTAAGGAACCTAAAATCAAAACGTACTTGGTGACTTTTGCAGTGCGGAAAAAATAAATGCACCCATTACCTTCAGAATATACGTGCCTGCCCCCTTTGTACACGTTAAGTGATATATTCCGAATCCAATTGCCAATAATCTATTACCTTTTAATTCATGTAATCGTATTTTTCCTCGTGTAAACTGGTGATTTTTCGGATTGCTTACTTGCCACGTTTTTGGTCGCGTTTATGTAGTTTGTGGTTAGCTCTAGACCCTTTTATTCGGTAAAACGTAATTGAAGCGCAGGTATAGGCAACATTTACTTCTTTATAAGTTCAATGAATTGAACAGCTTGAACTTGTACACTTCTATGTGCAAGCCAAATTAAGGTCCCGGTAAATACAAAAATTATTTCGCTGATGTAATAATACTTCACCCCCAAGCGGCACGACCATACAATTTAAGTGTTTTCAGTGTGTGTTACGACGCCCTGTTAGCGCATATACGTGTCAACGCGTCTTACGTTTCTGGGAATCAAAAATTAGGGTGGATAATTTTCCTAAGCCTGTCGCCTCATCCACAGTCGAGCTTCCTAAAATCTAATAGATGGTGAATACTATTCAAATTTAAACATATAACGCCTAGTACATGATTTGAAGCCCTGCTTGTATGTAGTAGTCCCTCTCTGCCAAAAACACCGGTAGGGACGAAGCGCGAAGCGCCCCAAACATTTTTCCTACCGTACCACAACAAGAATACCTCAGAAAACCGAAGCGTCAATGTGCTCTCCTGAGGTCCAGGACTGATGTGAAGACGCTTGCGCTGAGATGTCTTGAATTGTTATCGACTTAACATCAGTTAATATTTATTGACAACACCTTAACTTAGCTGAGATCGGTAACAATAAAAAACATCTCAGCGCACGCGTTTCCACACCAGTCCTGGACAAAATCTCGAAACCCCTTGTGCCAAGGAGGAAACTTATCTCCGGTGCACCGGCATGCCCACGCAAGGAGCAAGCTCACCCAGCCACAGCCTGCCTCAAGGCGCCCTGCGGATACCACTGACTTCGTGCCAGCTGAGGTATGCCTTGAAGTGACGCGACACCGCTGAACCTACAGCATTGACTGTGCATGCACCCTAGAACTCCTCTTAGCTGGGTGCAGCGATATTCTAGCCAGCCATGCACGCGCCACTGAGCTTCTCCAAGCTCTAGGCAGGAGATCTCTCCCTCGGGGCGCTGTACCATCGACCGCCACTTCCTGGCTGGTTACGTGTGGCGACCCCTGTAAATACGTTAAAACGCAGCACGGCCCTCCTGACGCTGATACAGACGACCAGGTGGTCAGCATGGACTCTGCGCCGCCGCAAAACGCGGCCGAGACCCCTGCGACGATTCGGGAGACGAGAGACATTACGTCGGGGATAGAGCTGGTGACAATTCGACAGTGGACCCAGAGAGGACGGCTTATGCGCGCGCCCCCACCACCAGGCGCCGCAACCAGACCAGCGCTGATGCGCAGGGGGACTAACGACCCCGGATGCGCAGATCGGCAAAACACAATAGGCCAAATCACGCTCCCACGTGAGCTTCCCTGCGCATTACCGGCCCCTTGCTACCTCCACTGGACAGGTTGCGATGGAAGCTGCGGCGTGGGAGTTTTCTCAGCGCCCCGATGCCTCGTAAGATGGTGCCCCAGGTACCTCGCCGAGTGGCGCCGCGCTCAGCAATGAGCATGTTCGTTTTGCGCAGCGCGACGCTGAGCTAGCTGCCTGTTAGAGCGGCGGCCGCGTCCACTCTTCTGGCCGAGGAAGAAGACGGTCATAGGGGGTGAGTTCGTGGGTGACGTCAATGGATCTTGCGGCCCAATGAGGTCCCCGCAGAAGGGCGATCCAACGCCGGATCTGTTCGGATGACGTGGAGGGTCAGTGGACGCAGAAGATATCAAACACACACCATCCCACGGCGCGGGGAACGTCTTTCCAGGCGACCGATACACCAGCCTGCTTGTCGGTACTGCCTGTTCCGCCCTGCGGACTCTGCTTGCCTCCTTCAGGCGGTATCGAGGGAGGCATCTCCCGTGAGTTGGCCGCTGTAACCAGTGTCTCCCATGTGAGGATGAATACTCGCTTAAACGTTGTTGCCCCCGATGCCGAGACTATAGAGTGCCTCTCTTGTCGGCTGGCAACGGAGGAAATATGCGGTATACCCGTACCAGCCTACCGACGCGTCGAACGCGGCACAAGTCGTCGCCTCACCTTCGGCGGAGGACGCCATTACTCACGTCGCATGAGATATTTTCCAAAATTACGTTCGATGTTAAGGACATAAGGGTCGAAAGAAGAACGGGACGTGGGCAGGGCATGTTATGCGAAGGCAACATAACCATTGGTCATTAGGGGAACGGAGTGGATCCCTAGAGAAGGAAAGCGTTGCAGGGGCGGCAGAAAGTTAGATGTGCAGATGAGATCAAGAAGGTTGTAGGGATAAACTGTTCGCGGTTAGTAGAGGACCGGGATAGCTGGAGACTAATGGGAGAGGCATTTGCCCTGCAGCTGCAACAGCCTGCCCCCCAGGGACGACGGCCCCTTCTTGCAACCCAGCGGGCAGCAGCCAACGCTCTACGGCGCAGAAGCCCACCCCGCCCGCAGCCCCAATCGGTCCGCTTGTAGTCACCGGCCCGGAGCAGCTGATGCCCGTCCTCCTGGCCATGGCGCATAGCTTGGTGGGCCGACTACCTGCCAATGACACGGCCCATGACTGCACGCCGATGACTGCCCGCCAATGGCACGGATACCAGCCACACACGCCCTGGCACTCCTGAGCACAACCGCCCACATCACCATGGCTAGCAGAACGTGTGGGAAAGGCCAGCGGCCACGCATCCTGTTGTGGAACTGCAACGGCCGGCGCCGTCGCAGCAAGGAGCTGATTGAGCGCCTGCTGCGGAGGTGCGTCGACGTACTGGCACTGCCTGAGGTGTACGTCTACGGTGACACCCCGTGCCTGAAGGACTACGCGTGTCATCTCAGCGCCACCAACTGCCGCCTTAGGTCTTTTAGCAGCACAGTATGCCGCGACGCCACCCACCCACCTGGAAAGTCGCAGGCAGCGGTCTATGTGCGCGCCACCCTCAACAGTCCTCCTGTTGACTTGGCCCCAGTTGCTGACGGCCCAATGGAGTGTGCCGCACTGACAGCACGCATAGTGAAAATGGACACCACCGTGGCCAGCATCTTCATCCACCGCAGAAACCATGGGACGCCGTGGCGCTGTGCCGGCTTCGCGCAAACGTGGGCTCGGACGCTTCAATGCACATTACCCGGCCTGGGGCCTGGGAGAGGTGTTGGACGCCCTACCTCCTGTGGCCAGCACGTGGCCAACACCGGCTGCCCTTCTCTTGTCCGGCCTTGTCGTCGTCATGGCACAATCTAGAAGTCATGCATCGATGTAACCATGGAAACGCAGTGGTGCGCCTATTCGTGGGAGACCGCAGCCAGCACGTGGGGTTCTCACCATTACCCCATACTGGCCACCCCTGGGAACCACCGCAAGTGAGCCGACACAAGGGTTTATGCAGTCACTAGCTGGTTCGACTTCCGCAAGGGAATGACCAATTGCACTGTGTACCCGGTAGTCGACTTCCTCGCTGCAGTCGTGCGGAGTGCCGACAAGGCAACGGTACGGGGAGAAATATCTCTCTACACGCCACTCGCGGATATGGAGCTGCTTCGGCTTCGGGCACACCGCAAACAGCTAGAGAGGAAGGCTCTGCGAAGCAAGCGCCCAGAGGATAGGACGGAGTACCGGCGGGACGACGCCTAATACCGCCGAAGAGCAAGGCAGGGATGGGAGTCGCTGTGTTCGTACATGGACTGTGCCGTCACAGGCCCCGAAGCCCCCGATGGAGCTACAGTTCTACCAGCCCGTGTTCCTGATGTCGGCTGCTGGGAAGATCATGGAGAGGGCAGTGCTGCCACATCTTGAGGGGATAGCAGACCACAGCGGCGTCTTCTGGGAGCAGCAAATCAGCTTCAGTCGGCGCCGCTACACGTCGGGTTCCTGGTGGGACGTGATCTCCATGCTGGAACAGGCCCGCCATGCAAGGAGATGGCCTTCCTGCTCTTGCTGGATATGTAGTCGGCATTCGACACGGTGGCCGGCTGGGCCAGCCTGGAGACCCTGGATGGCATGAGCGTTGTGGGGCGCTTCTGAGGCTACATCCGGGGGTTCCTGCATGACCGGACACTGAGGCGGAACGTCGGCGCGGTGGCCATCAGTCCACGAGACGTCCGCTCCGGGTTGCCCTAATTGAGCCTGCTGAGCCCGTTCCTATTCAACTTGTGCTAGCTCCTCTCCGCGACGGCATCCCTCCAGATCTATTACACAAATTGGAGATGGCAGTGTACGCTGAAGACGTGGCACTCTGGACCCATGGCCCCACCAAAGACTGCCACACAGTGAAGGCGTGTCTCCAGGACGCTCTTGGAGCAGTTGCAGACTTCCTCCAGAGCCGTGGCCTACAGCTCGTGGAGGCCAAAACGCAGGTCCTTATGCTGCACCCGGGAGCGTGCAGGCCTTGACGGGCAACACCTCCCATCACACTCAATGTACAGCCTTTCCTGAAGGCTGATCGTGACGTACATGGGTGACTTGACTGCTCGGTCATTGACTGCCGGCTCACATGGATGCCGGCTATAAAGGGCCTCCGGGCACTCAGCTCACGGGTGCTCCAAGGGGTGCAGCAGCTTCTGGTTCTAGGCAATGGCTGCTGACACCAAGCGGCACAGCGCGTGTTCCACTGCATTGCCTCCGGAGCTGTGCTGCACGCGCTTCCACTCGCCTACCTGGGAACTCGACGCTTCGCAGCGCCATCCGCCTCTACTTGTGCCTCCCCTCCACGTCCGCGGTTGCGCGAATTTACTCCGAGGCGGCCACCTGGCCCATCGGGATGCTGGCCTTGCAGACGGGGCTGCGGCACATCCACCGCCGCCTGCTGACCGAACGCGACAGTACTGCGCTCCTCCAGAAGTTCCGTATCCAGCGCAACTCCCATATGGTAGCGCTGCTCACTCTTTTCGAGGACGATATCAAGATACCGAACCGACCCCGCCTGGAGCCGCCAACACCAGACACCGGGTAGGCCCTGCAGAACACCACGACCCTACGTGGTGTCCGCAACAAGCGGACTACACCACGCCAAGCCATCCGCCACGAGGCGGCCACCCTGACGCAGGACGAGCTGATCAGCTACCTCAATCTCCCCACGGACGGCTTCGTCAAGCACAGCACGTGTTACAGGGTGGCTGCGTGCGTGGTGCCTGAGCTGGGAGCCAGACGTAGCGGCCGCCTGCCCTTCCCCACTTCCTCCACACGGGCGGAGCTAGCAGCACTGCACCTGGCCGCCGACCTCCTCTTCGAGGGGGGCTCCAGAACCACGCCCGGTAGGTGATTCTCGTGGGCTCCACGACTGCGCTGCTGCGGCTGCACACGGTCGACCAGCCCACCAACAGGAGCGGCTATCCAGAGCCCACCGGGTAGCTCCGGGAGCTCCGGAGCCTACCGGAGCGGCTACTCTTGCAGCCGACCAGTACACCGTGGCCTCCCGAGGCTTCGACCTTCGGCTCCCCTGCCTGCCGGGCCACAGACGCATACGGGCAGCGACGACACCGACGCTGGAGGCAAGAAGGCCCTCCGGGAAGGCACCCCAGTTACCGAAGAAGTCACCGCCTGCGAGAAGCCCGCCGCGCCCTGCCCCGCATGGTGCAGACGATGCACCTCAACCCTCGATTTGTGAGTGGCCTGGTGCCACGACCGTTCCCTGCACGCATCAGGAGGGACAACTGCTGCCTGCTTACCCGCATGTGGCTTGACTGCTGCAATGTGACGGAGCGCCTGCACCGACACGGGCGCAAGGACTCTTTTACATGTGTGGACTGTGCGGAACTAGAGACGCTGGAGCATTTCTCTGCTTCTGCCCCCACCACACGGGGCCGAGGGCAAAGCTCCATCGAGCGGTCTAGCATCAAGGCCATCCCAGAGCCGTCGTGGAGGACCTTCAGTTCAACACTTCGCCCATGTGCTTCATTATCTGGAGACGACCGGCCTCGTGCAGCTGCTGTAGCCCGGAGCGCAGTGACTGACGGATGTGCCCGGACTGACACCTTACTATGACGGACCGCTCTCTCTATGCTTGTTCTTTCTGTCTCTCTCCATTTTACCCTGTCACTCCCCCTCTACATCCGTTCGCCTGCACTGCATTGCATGCAGGTGATCTCCCTGCCGAGCTCAAAATATCCCCAGTGCACTTCCTTTCCTTTTCCTCTCCCTCAAACCTCATACACAACCTGATAAAACCTTCGAAGTTGGAACGACTTTTGTATATTCTGAAAACTAGGTGCCACGAGAAGGTCTGAAGAATACCGAGGAAATTTATGGCAGATTGAGGTGGTCAGTATCAGGGTTGAGATGACTGATGGACAAACCAGCGCGGAAAAAACACGGCACAAAAAAGGAAGGAGAAGGAGACAGCATAGCGCTGCACTCACAACTCATGTCCTGTTTGCTTCTAGTTCGTTTTTTGTGCCGTGTTTTTTCCGCGCTGGTTTGTCAATCATGAATGTTCACCAACTCACCCAAATCACAGTCCTCCTGAGATCACTGATCAAGCAGAAACGGTGTGCAGCAGTACATCGTCATTCCAAATAATCTTTACTCACACTGAAGCTCACGCCTTGTGTTGAATGCTAAAATTAGCAGTAGCCCTAAAATTTATGGCCTTTGTTTTGAGTGTAAACACACATTAGACTAATATGCTACAATGTGCGCACACAATTAGGTGAAAGTTTTGTCATTCTCAGGAGACGAGAGAGAAACTTTCTATCACAGTGAGCTCTAAAGCACAGAACAATACATGGTGTATACAAGGACAGAGGCTTTATACTTCTATATTTAAAATACACATAGTTTAAAAAGTTTTATTATCTGGAAGAAAAAGAACATCGGAGTGACTTTAGACATAAAAAACGGCTTACCTTTTTTTGTTTCTGCACGTTAAGCACAATTACCTCATCAAAGTTTGGCCTAGAAATATTTGAATAAATATGGAGGGGAGTGAAACGTTTTTCACACCGACCCGTTGTTGTTATACTAGGTTGTCCACAGGGAATTTCAGGAATTGTCGGTCTGGTACATTTACACAAAATGGTGGCCGAAGCAGCGCATGCGAAAATAAATATTTCTTCATAATAATATAGCCGAGGGCTCACAAACTATTGCATTCTAAGTTATTTAAAAGCAAGCGTTATTTGGTTTGAGAGGGAAAAGTAGTATTCGTAAATGCTCCGTCACTAATAAACTTTACTTGATAAGCAAAATATACTCGGGAAGTTTAAAACAAACTGGCGTAAGTCATGCAGGGAAGAAAAATAATAACATTTGCATGTAGAAGAAATGCGTGTGAACCCTTGGCAGATAATTAGGCTATGAACTTGCAAAGAATTGTGATATACGAACAAAACGCCATGACAACGCCAGCCAGTCTTCTCCCTGCCCGCTGCTCCGTAATGGGCTGGGGCTGGGGATCATGGCGCTACGAAATACTTTGCAATACTTTTTCTTCTCCTCACAGAACTTCCCGTCACTTTTGCTGGTTTATAATGTCGAGAAATAGCAATGCTTTTCTTGTACAAAAGCTAAGGTGCAAGTTGTCCAATTAACACTCCATCTACGCATTATGAGGCGAACCGATTGTCGACTTGCAAAACAAACCATAGATTTCAACTCTTGCGCAAAAAAAAGATAATAAGATTCGAATATGTGAGCTTGCAAATGACTAGCACCAGCAACTTTAGTATTGACGTAAAAATTATTCGTAATGCCAGAAACAACTACGACGATTCAGTTATTGGGTTTGTAAATTTTGCCCACTTGTGAATCTTTAATGTGTGCCCAAATTTCGGCACACATGCGTTTCGTCTTTTCGCTTCCACGAGAAAATGGTAGAATAAAAATTCATGAAGGTTGTCAGAACAGGCTACTAATGATACCCTCACATTCTCACGTAGCCAAAGACGACGCAGGATTCTTCAACAAACAAAACACATTGGTGCGAGATTCCGTTTCCATAAGGAATCACGACAATGGAAGCGGCGAATCAGGATAGACGAGCCGACATGTCGCGGTGTTTGGCCAGCGAGCATTTATCTTGACGCGTTAATCCTTCTAGAATAATGGAATTCGACCTGCAGCACTGGCGATCAAAGAAAACGTTATAGTGAAGCGACGACAAAGCGATACAGTCTCCCTAACGATACAGATAGCCTGCGTGGCATACAAAAGAAAGAAAAAGAATACCGGCTTCCCTTCGAACAAAGAGAAGACAGCTGGGCGCGACGCAACAATGGCAGCAGAACACATAAGTAAGCAAAACAAACGCCATGATTTGCGCATTGTAAACGTTGCAGGTGTGCTTCAAAACTAGCAGCAGAGGTACTGTTGTGGATAGGACGAAAACGTGCTGGGTGGTTATTGATGGAAAGTAGGTGGAAATAAAAACAGAATTCAAGTTGATAATATAACTTACCCTTTTTGAAATGAGTGCCTGACGACAATTTTTATGGGCTGTCAAAAAGTTAAGTTGGCAAATTCCGCTCACAGCAACAACATAAATGAATCCAAATGAAGAATACATTTTGTTTTGCTAAAAACCTGAGCAATGCCTTAGCAAACATCCTAGCTGACTAGTCGTTTTTAAAATTGGCCTACACCCCTAGACAGCGACATGGTGGCCACGTACTGACGACCATTTCTGACAGCGCCAAGAACCCGGAGCTTGGACCAGTTAAGCCCTCTCAGCCACAAAAGGGACACGAGCTGACGATGGCTCAAAACCGCAAGCGGACCTACGCACCCTTAGCACTTTAGGCACTGACGGCTGGGCATGCTACGATCGATTCCCGTCTTGCATATTGTCATCCGCAATATCGAAAGCAACTGATTGATACTGTGGTAACAGGAAAGTAGGTGCGAAGACGAAACGGCGATACTCTCAGATTGAGAGCGTTTTAGCCGTGTACAGTTACTGCGTTGCCTCTTTCTTGAAAGTATCGTTCCGACGAAGTAAATATTTTCTGTGGATTTTGTCTGCTTACTCTTTTGGACGTGACTGTTTACGCGAGCTTGCCTAAACGTTAATCATTTTTTCTCACGGGCAATGTAGCCAAGGATTTAACGTCCTCTTTATAGGCACCGTAAACAGCATGATCACGTAGGGTGATTTGTTCACGTAAGGTTCGAAAGTAAAAACTACGTGAACTAGCCCAGTGCCGACTAATTAATGAGCCAAAGAATAGCGAACTAAACTAGGAAGGTACTCACTGGTGTAATAAAATTATTCTTGTCAGAATTCATTTCTATTTAACATATCCATACTGACAAACTCTGACGGGGAAGCGTTTTCCTCTCAGCGAAATGGATCAGTTCTAGAAAAGTGTTTCAACAAAATGTACTGCTGGTCTACTCAGTGCACTACAGCTTAGAGAAACTAGGAATAACACAGGGCACAGGGCACAAAACAAGGACTGCACATAACCACTAGTCACACCTATAAATTTTAATAAATGTTCAGTGTCCTTCCGCTTAGGGAAGAAAGATGACAAGGGATGATTCTTAACCTTCGAATCGTACGCATTAGGGCCTAATTGTCTGATATGTTGCTTTCTGGTAGTTACAGTAAAAGAACAGTCTAAGATGCTCTATCTTGGAAACCCCTCCGTAGATCGCCATGTGGTCCCAGCAGACAGTGATTCAGTGGCGAATAACTTCACGGCGAACTATGACACGTAAACGGAACTTGGAATTGTTTTTGAGACTTCTCACCAGCGAATTGTCATATAATAGCTTCAATTGCCATACCGTATTTGTTTTGAGTATGGGTTTTAGTACGAGCATGAACAGGATTTGAGATTTCCGACTTTATTCCTTCCTTTTTTCGTTTTTTGCCTTGTACAACTATTGCCAGGTTTACTTATGTTAGTTATCTTTGCACCACTTGCTTGCATCACGTTAAATGTACCTTCAATAAATAAATAATAATTTTGGGGGGATAGTTTCGACAACACGAGAGTCATAGCCGCTTTTTATAATCTCGCTCCTTACACAGATACTCATGCTTCACAGTGCATCACGCAATGTGTTAAAAGCTTGCTTACAAAGACCAAGCTAACACCGATACCCTTGAAAGTCAGCTTTGCCTCTTAACATCAATGCATTGCTGGGAAAACATTTCTATGACCACTATAAGTCGTCTAATACCGAAATATTAAGGCCCTGCGACCTATGTTTATGTTTTTACACAAGATCTGTTTAGGACGAGCGTTATCCTTCCGCCGCACCCAAAAACCTCCACGCCAAAAAAATAGCGGGTTAGGAGGGTGCCGGAAATAAAACCCGGGTCTTTTACGCCGCGAAGCCGGCAACCTAACCACTGGGCCACCCCAAACCCCCGAGGAGACGGGGTTAACAGCGGCTGGGAGCAATAGCTTGTGCAGCCAATTGGTCGAAACAAATGCTTTTGTCGGTACGCATTGCGCAGTACCTACAAAGAAAAAAAGCAAGATAGGAGTGTCCACAATTATAAGAGCCAAATGAGACTGGAACGCAAATTCACAAATGTTTTTGAAAGTTTGGAAATGAATAATAAACGAACAAAATGCGATAACCTAGCGCATAAATTAGGCACAACAGAAAACAATTAAAAGGCGGCTGCTGCCGCATAAAACAAAAAGAGGTGAACCTGGAAAAAAAAGTGTGGTCGTAGTCTAAACTGGTTTTCTCGCGTCATTACCGCGGATTCTGTGCGATTGCGTTTATGCTCTGATTTTACAGCGCTGTTCTCATTGTACAGCCCCGTTCGCGCCTGAAGTTGGAATCACTAACGCCGAGTTCACCCTACAGACGCCCAACTCGCGAAGCCTCCTGCCGCGATTCTTGGCACGGCCTAACGCGGACCACTTTGGAAGAGATGTGAAAGGCTGCGGACAAAACGTTCCGTACTTCCAAAACATACCGTACTTCCACCCACAAGTCATTGTGGTTGGTTTCCCAATGATGCGGCAACGCCGGCTGGCCCACTTGCTAGGTGCACAAAACGCAATCAAACGCGAGGGGATACTGTGGTACGCGAACTACACCAAAGCTATTATATTCAAAATAACCGCACTGACTGTATCACTGAGGCCTCGCTACACTGTTTTCAAATGAATACCCATTCTTAGGCCCTGCATCGTTCCTTTTCGTCAACGCCTACCGCTTTGTCACAACCGTTTTTCCTCTCCCCACGACCGATGCCTCTTTCACAAGTTGCGCAATCTGCTATTGGGATAATGACGGTAGCGCCGCTGTTGGATGATTGCTCAGAGTCAACAAAACCGTGAATAACCGTAAAAACTACGAAAACCCGCTGTTGCCGAAAATGAAGCCGCCGCCATTCCCTCCTCAAATTCCTCCTTTTCGAGTAGCTCTGCGAAATCCTCTAGTATGATCAACTGCTTGCACGCCTAAAACGCCTATGTAGTCTCATAATTCTCTACCATGGAAGGCGTTCCGCGCCATATTTCGCCCTTGTATATCACGCGTAGCCCACGCCCAACATCGGTTTCTGGTTTATGCGTGATCGGTTTCTGTTATGCGTGACCAACATCGGTTTCTGGTTATGCGTGCGCGGGCTGGAGGCATGACCGGCTTTCCAAATTGCAACCTGCCCATAGGCTTCATTTCTCCGTGGCAAATCTGTTATTGCTTGTTTGGATTTTTTTCAGACATCACTGCACCAGCCTGCGCTACATTTAGGCCACATTTCTCCGCTGTATACGTGCCTGTCGGCCTGGCATCATTGTTATTTTGTCTTTCTATCTGTCTGTTGTGATCAGTCTTTGCCGATTCATACTGTGAGAGGTGCACACCTTCTGTGGCCTCGACGGGGTGCTCAAATAAAAGCTTTATAACGCGACATTGTAACTTGGCTAGGCTGCTGACAGCATGCTTCCGGGCGGCGTCCACCGAACGCGCACGCACCTGGATATCGCCCGCAAAAGCTCGACGTCGGCTGAGCCTTTGCTAACGCGTTCCATGGCGTTCCGCGCTTTTATGTCGCCCGTACGTTCGATGTAATAAACCCAGCCAAATATTCGGCGCGTTTTTTATTAAACAAGAAATGGACCGTAAGAAGCACTTTCCCCGCACTGTTTCATAGAATTTGCTGAAAGAAAAAGGAAAAACAGGAAGAAACACTTTGCGCGTGTGCGGTTCTCAATGGCTCACGACTTATAACACAAATATCACAAAACACGAGCGCCGATCAGCAATTTCTCGCGCAGTCTTGGTTGGCCTTCAGCTCATGTGGAAGCAGTATAGCAGAAGTATGAATATTGATTCCGGAAAAAGTAGCTGCAGTGAGTCTGATACCGAGGTGTAAAGTAATAGCCAACATAGGCGGGTGTCTCGGTGACGAACCTAGCCGAAAGAAACGCTTGAAAGCATATGCTGAAACATCTGCAAGAGTTTTTAATTGTACTTTCAGTGTACACAACGTACTGTACTGAATTGGTTGCGTGCAGCTGAATAAGCCGTGCAGACGCACAGTAAAACAGATTTGTTTTCACCAGGCTCCGGCCACTTCCGTATGGGGGGCAGAGTATCAAATAGATACCCCAAAAATAAATGTGGTTGTTATCGCAAGCATTGACCGGGGAAGGCTGTCATACCAAATTTTGCCATTTGTTGCGATTGTAAGCCACACTGACGGAGCTCGTACGAATGTGGCGCTGAAGTTATGGTGAAAACGGCGCAGTCACTGAAAAGTTTGCCGGCTATTAGTGTTTCATTTGCTGAAAAAACACGGTTTTCCCGCAAAAATTGATGGCACGTCTACGCAAAGAACGGGTAGGGTGCAGTGAGTATACAAATTCTAGCCTTCCCAGTGAACTTTTGGACGTGCATTGACGAAGCTTAACGTCAAAATAAAGCTAATCAACGTAAAGGAAAAGTCGGCAATGTTACCGCAGGTGTAAATCAAATAAAATTCTTGATAATAAACAATGTCAGTTGAGCAGGAGGATATGGTAGGAGAATGGTTCACTTGTGTACGTTGACGATTGCATACCTAAGAAACAGTTCAAGACTTAACCGTGAATTCTCGTTGCTGGCCGGTAATATAGGCAGTCGTCGGCATTTATTGGTTCAACCGATACTTTTTATGCCATTAGTAGCAGGCCGTGCTGCATGGCAAGCGAAGATGGCGAGTTTCGGGATTAAACGTAGCCCCACCAGACGGGGCACGCCGTCCCCACACGACATAGCTACGCGGAATCTGTTGGCAAGCTCGCGCCCATTGTCCCGGGCTGTCATGGGCAGGCAGTTTTCGTCCACCTATAAAGCCTATCTATCTATAAAGCCGGTCATGGTTGGGCGTAGAAGGAAGGGGGCGTGCACGCACAGCGAGGCTTTATCTTGCTCCGTGGCTTCATGCGGTTATGCGGCTACCGATGACATGCCCTTTGTGGTTGTGGGTGATTTAAACATGTACGTCTCACGGCTCAATGCTTGAGCGTTTTGTGTTTGGGTTCGTGCGTTACCCAAACCGTAAGATGCGTACGACACGAGTGGGAAACATAAAGCCACGTGTTTCTCCGCTAGGGTAAAGCTCGAGTCCTAACAGGTTTTAATTCGCTATGGTACGAACGCATGTCATTCGCTCGGAGGAACAAGAGTGAGAACTGAAGAAGCGTCGGTCGGAACCAGAGCATGAATGGCTCGAAAACAACAAAATTCCGCTGCTGCCCCGGTTGCCGCCACACGTTGCAGCTTGTTGAGCAGCTGCGAATTCCTACCGGATGAACAGAAACTCTCCCGCATGGTACGCCGACGTGAGCGAATATTTGCTGTTCAGCTCGCAGGGCTTTTAGAGCGACATTTTTTGACTGTGTCTTTCACCTCTGAGGACGCGCACATAGCCGGTGGTCAGTTTAAGCGGGAACGGGTTGGTAATGGAAGGTTAAGGGGGGGGGGAGGGAAGGTGGGAGAGGGAGAGCACGTGCTGCTGCTATATGTTTCTTTCCCGGCGGGAGGTTTAAACGTGGACGTCAAATAGCCCAGTGTGACCTGTCGTTACACAGACAGGAAAATGCAACGACGCGAGAGGGAAACAGACAGCTCCATGTTTCTCCGCTATAATGCAACTCGAGTGCTGTAAAGTTTCATTCAGTATTTGCTATGAAGTATGCTCGTTACAAATTTCAAAAAATCTTGTTTTGTTCCGTGCATTCTGCGGACTGCGTCAAGCTTCGCAGGTCATCCCTCTTCACCGAGTGGAAAGGTACTTTTAAGTGCGAATGCACTTCTTAAGCGAGCCTGAAGCGTCCGCCGCCGTCCGCATAGCAACAGCTGCGGGTGCGTGCGCTCCTCGTCTTCCTTGGCAATGGGGGGAGATGGGCGGGCGCGCGCTGCACTACCCACGTGGGGGATTGCCAGAAATCTCCCGTCTTCCTGACATGGCACATACCCACGTGGGGGATTGGCCAAGAATCGGGCGTGAGAAGGTGTAATGCACCCGCTTAAAGGAGTACTGACACGAAATTTCAAAGCTGAGATCCGCTCTAGCAATCAAGTACAACGACAAACACAAATAGGTGTCTGTGAATAAATGCGTCTTTCTTTCTTTGTAGTTGTGTGTGTGTGTGTGTGTGTGATCTCTCTTTCGCGAACATTACCGAACCGCGCAAATTCAACTCGTGCATTCGCACTTTCACATTCTTCCCCTCGGGGAAATGCGGGGGAATTTTTTTTTCTGTTATTTCTCTGTGTTGACAGCAAACCTATTACCCGTCATTTCTTTGTTGTAGTAAATAGTCGTGATTAGCACAATTTTGTGGTCCCTCGTCCTATTTTCGTCCATTTTAGAGCTTTGTTTCAGCTAACAAGCATAAAAGGAAGACATATACAACGCTATTTTCTTTTCACACAACGGGTATCACACTAGCACCATGGTAAGCAATCGTATCCGGACATGTCGCAGCTCTGCATCATTTTCGCTGTATTGGAAATAATACTGTCGCGTAATTATTAGTGAACACATACTTTGTAACAACACCAGATTAATCCGACTCAGTAACAAGAACCTCTCTGAAAAGTTCAATGACGAAAACGTACAGTTCTGCGCGATTGGGGCCGACATAATTGCATTAGAAAATATTACAAGATCTCTAATCGTAACACGAAAAAGTAATGTACACAGCGCAGTTGGTCGTGTTGTCATGAATGACTATTGCTAACAAAGTAATATAATTTTTGGATTCCAGATTTGTAATGGGGGCGTTTTTTAACAGGTCTGTCACCAGAGAGATTACCAAGTTTGGGGTGTTTTGGACGAAGGCGTAGCATTCCACCTTACGATTCAGGAAGCCATGGGGTATAATAAGAAAAGAAAGTCCAGTGGGGTGCTTGTTGCGTGGGAACAGAGAACTATGCTTTGCAATGTTCTTAAACTGTGTCTTCTGTATTCTTCTATCGTTTCAAACATCACGTAGATGGTTGGGGTGTCTTTGGCAACGGGGTTGTTTATCTTTGCCGAAATAAACAAACGTGCGTCCAAATTGACGTCGTTGAGTAAGAAGGATCTCTTGTAACATCTGAAGTCCTATAGCTGAATGTTTTGCAAAGACCCCGTCAGTACGTAACGTTTTACGTGTTAGTATCCTCCGCGTAGGGAACAAGAATTACAACGATGTTTTCGTCTCATTTGCTGTCTTCTGCAGAGTGTTACTTACCAGAAGTTTTATTCTTTAACGTAAGGATTCCACAGTGGTGTACATTATCCCAATGAATTAGTGTGTACTGTACGCCAGATATTCCTGTAATGCAGAACATGCCTTATTTAGAGTGCGCAAGCGTAACTGAAAAAAATCGCAGGTGACATCTACGTTTATCTTTTACGATGTATGAAACGATAGCTCTACTTCAGCGTAGAGGGAGTGTTGTGGGACGGAGTTACAGCGTTTGGCATTTATGATTTCCACTCCCTGAAGTTCAGTGACAAGAGCTAGGCTAGGCAACATTTTTTTCTATCAGCGGGGCACGGTAGGGCGTAAAAAGATGAGGGCGTAAAAAGTTCCAGTGGCGGGATGTTGGCCAGTTTGAGCGAGAAGGTGAGGTGGCAGTGTTTAAAGGTGTTTAGTCTAAAGCCGTGGTGTCCTGACTGCGCGTTTTCGTTTCTTATGGTACAGAGAAAGAGAAAGACCTTTCTTGAGTACGATTTATTGAAAACTTGCAAATTGGGGGATAAAAGACGGTAGCCCCAAAGTGTTGAACCCGTAGTCCAGGGCTTCAGAATCAGCTCACCTTGACGTTGAATTGACAAGGTGGACAGGTCATCCAGCAATAGATCAATATAGCTGGAATATGCAATATTTTATTTCTGCACCATTCAGCATATACGTCGATCGGACCAGGTTGCGTAGTGCAGGGGGGGGGGGTGGTAAAACCCCGGATTTTAGCGCACTCATAAGTTAATGTTGAACGTTTCTACCAGACATCTTCGCTCCTTTAGATTTGTGCATATATGTGTTGGATTCTTTCCTGCGCAGAGTTTGCGATCTTTCAGCGTTCCTTTCACCATCCTTCCTCCTATGCCAGGAGGAAGGATGGTGTTTCTATATGCGTTGGATGAGCAGACGGCATTATTTTGTTTTAGGGATGAGACTCTGGTAGTGTTTATCAACACGTAGCGCGATATGCTAGTTGGTGCATATTTCTTTTCATTTCATTTCATTTTATTCAGACGAACGGTGTCGTGGGTGTAAGGCAAAAAGCAGAATTATTCTGCGTGGAGGCAGCCTTCCTCCCTCTACATGGGACATTGCACACAAACGATGTGAAACCAAAGAAAAGATATTTGAACAAGCAAACATTATATGCAAAGTCAATGAAAGAATGGCCGAAAACATATATTTCCTAAAGTAGCATAGCAGGCTTCGCAACAGAGTGGACAGCCCAAGAAATAACGAACAACACTTAGCAAACTACACAGATATTGGTCAGCTGCGTCGTTAGTTTTCAGACCCTTGCGTCAGGATGCAATATAACGTTAACTTTCATCAACGTGGTTAGGAGAATATGCCTTCAGGCCAAACATTAATGACATTTTGAGCATTTCTATTGATAGTTAAGAATCTTTTCTATGGTTCGGCTAGGCAGATCTTTACAAGTATGGGTCGGGTTGACGCTTTTTTGCGTTTCTGTGTGTAGGACGGTAGTGACTTCACAGCGATTGTCACGGTAATGCACTATAATGCACTATAACCATTGCTGCCTTTGTACATTTGAAAGTAACGGCTTAGGCGTATATATTGTGTTTTCATAGTTTTGGAACTTTCCTCGGCGAAATTTGATATTGGTTTCTCGGCTGCCATTGCTTAAGCTTGAATCCATGTTTTTCGGTACGGGGCGGGCTAATATGGAAGATCGCGAACGTAGTAATGGTGGCGCCGAAACGTTTTTTTTTCTGAAGTTAGGCCTCTAACGTATATCATGTCCGGTTCTAATAATGTTTTTTGCAAACGTTTCTTTTGGGCTAGGAAAGAAACTGTGTGGTTTATTCCACGATAATATATAGCACAATCAAAAGAAACTTGCGGTGATGGTGAAAGTTTCTCGTTTGAGAGCTTCCCTATTAGCCGAAGTGACATACTGCCTGTTTTCTCCGTGCGGGTAGGTTCAGGTATGCCAGGCTGTACAATATCTGGTGCCTTATTCTCGACTGCATAACTTCACAGTGAATTTGCCGTTTTTAGCGCCAGCAAAACGTAAGCAATCATTGACGTGGTGCAGGCATAACTATGACGACATGCAGTGTAATTTCACGCTTTGCGTATGAAGATCACAACCACGCTATCAGATATTGCGCATAAAAATATAAAACAGTTCACATGTACGATAACAATAAAGACGGCAGCTGAGGTTGGTAAACGAAACACATTTCTGCAGCCTAAAATTGGCGTCAACACCATACGGCGAACAAGTAACATTGATCCAAAAAAGCCAGCGAAAGGCGGGTGTTAAGCTAAAGCATAGTTTCTCAGTAAGTATACTAGAGAGGAAACTTCCCCTGGGAAACCATGTCGTGGGGGGGGGGGGTAATGGGAAGACCATAGCTTCTGATTTGGGCTTAGCACGATAATTGTATTCTTAGCTGGTTTTGGGGGTTGGCTTTGTTTACTATGCATTAACATGTCTTTCAGCTACGAAGTACGAAATCCTCCCTGTTCTGTGATAGCCGGGAACCAAGAAAATTGCGTGTTCGGGGAAAGAGCAGACAGTGCGTGATAGTACCTAGCGTTGGGTATGTGGGAGCCGAGGGAACGTATGACTGAACGGGTAATATACTACCGCGAAAGTTGTAGCTGACAAAAAAGAAACCAAACGTATGTGGACGGCGACCAGATACGGGCGCCTGTACCGGTCCTATCTTGTCTTCGTCCACGACTGCTTAACGCCCCGCTTTCGTTTTCCTTCAAGTATGAACCAACTCACTCAAAAACAAGTTTTGTTGAACTGTAGCTGACGGTTGGTGCAAGCAAGACAGACCACGTCATGGGCCATCAAGCAGGTCTGCGTCGCGCTCGAAAGGAACTAGCTGCGTGAAAGGGGCGTGTGACGAGTAGGCTCACAGAAGAAGGCGCGACGCCAAGCGTCGAGGCGGAGCCGTTACCCCTGCTCCTGCCTACCGCAGGACTTGTTTTTAAAGTCATTTCCAGTCCAGTCCCCAGTGCACACGTTCATCACGAAGGGGACGTTTTCACGGGCACGCTTAACAACATTTCGAACCTCCCCAAACAACTTATTTCTTGAAATAATGGAAAATGAATAAAATAAGAGTCTCTAATTAGTTTTCCAGAAAATATAACAATCTCGTTAACTATCAGCAAGGCCTGCCGAATAGTACGAGCAACCGTTTGGGAAAGTACGCTTTACTTCCTTGTTGTTTAGCCTTAAATAAAAGTGCATTACTTTACACTTATATAGTAACACAACAATCTGTGCGTTTTTGTGGCGCAGTGTTCCTATATACGGTGACTAAAACGTTTTAGTCCGAGCCAATGACAGAACTAAGGTGAGCGCATGGAGTAATGGCACCTCGTGACGACATAGACTGCCTTGATTTTGCAACGATGACGTGGCATTGGGGGGCTCACGCTTTTAGCAAACTGCTGCCGCCGCCAAGTGGCTGCGCGGCTTTATGAGCGAGGGGCTCGGCCTGGTTGCTCTGTGTTCTTTTTCTCCTTCTCTCCTCGCCTTCAGGTGCTAACTGTTCTGATCGCCGCTCTTCAACCAATAAAGCCACCTTCATCTGGGCTCGGCATTGTGAAGTGACATTTTGGTGGAGCGTGCCGGGTAGCTGTCCATGCACTTCGATCCGGACGATTTCTTTGCTACTGGTTCGGCCTCGGTGGACACAACACCCGTCCACAAGACCAGCCGGCGCGTGCGTGGACTTCAGCCTGAGTTCGGCCGCCTTGCAACGCCAACCAGGGCCGCGCCAAGACGCAGGGTTTCTTTCTTGCACTCCCGTAGACTGTGCCCCGGTAAATCTCGTTTACTGTTTGGAATGTGTGCAACCGATCAAAACACTAAAGCTTCCCTTAAACGATTCACCACCGTATTAACAGGTTTTCTTTCCAGTTTTCTGGAGGTTAGCTAATATCTCTTTTAGGTTTAAAGCAGAATGTCTTTAATACATGGGATTGACCCTATTGTTATCTAGAAAGAAGCAGAATATTTACCTTGTGTTTTGCTAACATCCATTACAGGATCGACACTTCCACCCCCATATAAGGCCGCGAACAAATGCTCGTGCTTGCTGAAAAAAAAATACGTGTACTTCAATGATTTAAACCAATGCATTCCTTGGCTCAAATGAATAGCATATTTTCGATAAAATTGTAAAGGCGTACTTTTAATGTCAGGAAATTTCAATGAGAGATTTTTATGACCCAAAACCTACAACCAGACAAACTCGTATCAAATATATACAGTGCTCATATTTCGTGTTTTTCTGCGTTGTAGCAATACTGGGGAAATAAATTTGCGAGAAATATTATTGCCTACATTTGAAGAACGTACAAGCGCGTTTGATATGTCCGGTAGTTGAGCCGAAGGCATAACTACCGGACATTTATAGGTACGGAAATGTATCGGTAAAATCACTTTGAATGTTTCGTTACTGCGGAGTTGTTTTTTTTTTGGAGTGATTTTTTGTATATTTTGCTGGTTGTTAACTACGATTTTCTGCAGGATAAATAATTCATTTTGTCTCATTCTTTTTTCTCAAAGCAAGTACAGAATTTTAAGAACGCTTGCAGCTTCACAACGACAGACGCTTTGGCCGGTGCTAGCCTAGTTATAAACATTCAAATGTCGCCGGAGAGCCCTCTAGCCACGGCTGCAGCGATAAGCTAGAGTGCCGTACGACGGCACTGTACACACTGCGTAGAAAGATTGCCCATGGTTGCGGCGACCGTACGGCAGTTAAAAAACCAAAAACGTACCTAGCGCACGTGTTGGCATGCATCACAGCAAATATGCAGCGTACTCAGTGCATGTTCGTCAAGCCAAGTATGCCCACCTAAAAAAATTGGCCAAGATTGGCAAAAAAAACACCGGCATCCGCCTTAATTGTGGAAAACTCTTGTTCGGAACGAGAAAGACTGCAGCGTTCGCCGTAATCGCGAGAACACTTGCTCAGAACGAGAGAGACACGTCATAGCGTACGCCCCTCCAAGGGTATGTCCGATGTTATCAATTCCAAAAAATTGAAGGAAGGTCACGCTTATAGAAACAATCATGGAGTGAAGGTCGTTGCGGGAGCACTGACGAAACACATCGGCTACCATTGTGGACTAAACAATCGTGATGGCTACGAAGGTTGCTTGCAGCCTCGCTACCTTCACGTCTTAGACATTAGTGCGAGCGTCTGTCACATTTTTAGCCCTATCACATTTTTAGAACTGCCTGTCACATTTTTAATGGTAACTTTTGACACGAAGTTTTTCACAAGCTTCTTCACATTTATGATTCCCAGCCATGTGCTCTTTTAATACAAGCACTTCTATCCATAATTTCACGTTTGCTTTCCCTATATTCTTTGCAGACAAAGGCAGTACAGGTTTTTTCTTTTTGTAGTTTTCCAAACGACGACGCAAGTATTGTCAATCATACACTTTATGTTTTGCAAGGCACTATGTGCAGCAGTTGAAGGTGAAATGTGAAGGTTACGTAGGGAAAACGTTCTGTGTGACTATTTACGACCGCGTACATGTACCATTGATGATCAGTTGAAGTTATCAATGAAATAAAGGATATGTTCAACACTGCGACGAAGTGTAAACGATATGATGAACGCGGCAAAGAAATGTCTCAATTTCCAGTTTTTCTATGTACTTTAAAGTGGTTAACACGCAAAGTGCTCTAAAGGTGGCTTCTTACACATGGGAGGGGAATCCAACCATAGGCATTACGAATATTTTTGTACTGAAATGTACACTATAGGCTGTCGATGGAAAGAATTGCATTAAAAGAACATTTTTCATGCCCACCTTACCTTCATGTAAAAGCACTGCGCTAAATTGAAATTACGAAGACGAAGGACTGCGGAACACACGATGCAGACTTACGAAAGCGCAATTATCAACTGGCATTATGATCCGACCCTATCGGAAAACAATGGAAATATAAACACAAAAAATTCCCCCGCATTTCCCGAGGGGGAAATGTGAAAGTGCGAATGCACGGTTGTCGGCCCGCTTGCGGCGCTTGCGCTCGGCCCCCGCAGCCCACCGCCTCGCCGCCTTCTCTTCCATCTCTTCCATCGGGTTGTAGTATCACGTGTACACCACGCAGTTATCAAGCCGCTATAACGCCGCTGAGTCGCCAACGCACGCCGCTGACGACGTAGTTTGAATGCGTTAAAGTTAAAGATATAAGATGTGTTACTCACAGTGATATCAGCTGGTGGCGTCCGTGGCTTAGTCGGTAGCGCGTCGCGCTGCGGCCGCAAAGTCCTCGGATCGAAACCTGGCGCCGGATGCTGTTTCTTTTTTAAATATAAGAGGAGCACTGCGGACGCCGACGCCGCCGCCGCCGGCGGTGGATGGTTTGGGGTCGCTTATAAAGTGCATTCGCACTTAAAAACAGAAACGTTCAAGACCCCGCACAATACCCTATCTGTGTTAAGTTCTTGATAGTTGTTATCGTCACTTTTTTGCGCGGTTTCACTCACAGCTGGCAACGAGCGCTCGTCGCGTCCCTCTCTCTGGCTCACTGTCACAGGGGGAACATCTTTCCGCAGAAGCCGAATTTCCTTGTTTTTTTATAATCACCGATGGCTGGCTGACGCATGCACCTTGGCTCTCCGATGCCATAGTAAAGGCTTCTACCACCTCCTTGATCGTCCTGCTGTGAGCGCGTGTCAATACTGGTTCATTGAACAGGGTTTCGCATTTGCATTTTTTCAGTGATTGGGCAAATGCCCGGGCGCTTGTAGCTTGCGCACGCGTTCTTTTGCTCCCGCGCTCGCTCATTCCGGCACCTTCCGGTTTGTCTTATATAGGACCTCCCACAGTCCAACGGAATTTGTAGAGACTTCTGACTCGCACCCCACGAAGGGTTTCTGTGTTTCACCTCCCAGCGTTGGCGTTCAGGCGTCATCCTTGTTCACCCGCTTGCACAGTCCCTTCAGCTTGTGTGGGGCGGAAGAAACAACTTCAACATGGTACCTCTCCGAGAATCTTTTTCCGTCCGTGTGAGACGTTGTGGATGTACGAAATGACTGCCAGTGGTCTTCTGTCATCCTTCTCTTGCTGACACCCAAGGCCGCATTTAACTTTTTTAAGACCATTCTCTGCCACTCCTAAAAGGAGTGGTTCTGGAAAGCCGCGTTTCTTTGAGCAGCCCTATCTGCACATTCAGGCTTTATTTTACGGCGTGGTGGCAAGATTTTGACAAAGCCTGCATTATGCACGCTGTGGCTATTCCTCGTTTCAAAAGTTTTCAATGCCAGAGTTGTGTGGGAGCAATTTTTTCTGGCTTCTGGTCAGCTACCTCGAACACGCGTGGTCACCTTGCAATGTGAGGCTGACGTCACAAAACTGGAGGCGCCCGTGCTCTGGTAGCTCGTGCTTGAATTAAAGGCCTGCATCATAGACATTGCTAGCATCCAAAACCATCGCTACTGTGTCTTCTGTCAGTTCACGTCACGTATCGGAAGCAGCGCGTGACGCCCATCTGCTTCAAAACAGGCTGCAACATGCGGTCGCCCTTTGCCAGGTATATATCGCAGAGTACTGGAGCAATGCACGATCCTATAGATATGTCGTCCTTCTGCGCGAAGACACTTTCTCCTAAGCGCACCCTCAAGCATTGAGGTAGAAATGACGCGCCCTTAGAAAGTCACCGGCAGCTATCCCGCACTGGTTTTGAAAAGGGATATTTCCGTAGGTGTCAATACCTTCCTCCACGGCTTCGATGACGCCTTTTTGGGGTGCACTGTAAAACAGCTCCTTCACGTCAATGAAAAAACAGTGCAAGGGCGGCGCCTGCTGCCGGAAACGTCAGTAGCTCCTGATAGTTGCGTAGAAGGAATGAGTCATCCCCCTTGAGTGCGGTGAGGTGTTGCTGCAGAGACAGCGCTACCCTTCGCTGCCACGTCTCCTTGTCCTAGAGGATGGTCCTTTGGGGCAGGCCCTTTTTGCGGGTCTCACAGAGAAGAAGACGTTGAGGCAAACACATTTACAGTCTCTCACTTCTCTTGCTAGCTTCTCGTGTTTCGTACTTTCGCAGAACGAAGCTGCATGGGACTTCTCTCTTGTCAGAGCTTTGCCGTCCTTGCACTCCTCCTTCGTGACGTTTTTGACCATTGCTGGAGTGGCTTTTTCTGCATATTGCTCTTTGTCGAAGACCACGAACTCCCTCGTTTCGTCTCCCAGGAGCAGTAGGCACTCATTCTGTCTCAGCCACTTGACCGTTGACTTTGTTTCTGCTACGCTTCTTTTGTCCGGTACCTTGCGGGTCGGCGCTTCTACTTTCCCCACAGCTTCCATGATATAGTATTCCCTTTCATTTTCAGGAACCTTCCTGGCTATGTCATTTACCTTAGCTATCAAATATGCTAGTCTCGCCTCTGGGGGAACGGCGAACTTGTTCCCTTACCTAGCAGCTCCGCGACCGTTGCAGGCATTGGCACGCCGGCCAGGTTGACTAGGACTGTATCCCAAGTCGCTTCTCTCTGCTTTTTTCTGTGTAGCGACGCGAAGCATGCTTTCCCTGACTGTCACCTCTTGACTCCGCCAAGCCGGTGAAGAAGCGGTGCAATGCCGGTGACGCCTCAGCTCCCAGCACTGTAACACATATGCTCCATATGTTGTCCTTAAAAAGGCGTATTTGGCGGACAAAACGGGGGAGTTGGTGGCCCTCAACAAAGAGCAATATGCAGAAAACGCCACGCATGCAATGGTCAGAAACTTCACGAAGGAGGAGTGCAACATTGCCAAAGCTCTGACAAAAGAGACGTCCTATGCAGCTTCATTCTGGGAATGTGAGGGACACGAGACGCTAGCCAGAGAAGTGAGAGAGTGTAAAGGTGTTCGCCTTAACGTCTTCTTCTCTGTCTAGACCCACAAAGAGGGCGTGCCCCTAAGGATAATCGTCGAGGACAAGGGGACATGGCAGCGAAGGGTAGCGCTGTTTCTGCAGCAACACCTCACCGCACTCAAGGTGGATGACCTATTTCTTCTAAGCAACTCTCAGGAGCTAATGACGTTTATGGAGCAGGCGCCGCCCTTGCACTGTTTTTCCATTCACGTGAAGGAGCTGTTTTACAGTGCACCCCAGAAAGGCGTCATCGAAGCCGTGGAGGATGGTACTGACACGTACGGAAATATCCGCGTCCAAAACCAGTGCGGGATGGCTGCCAATGACTTTCTAGGGCTGCTTCATCTCTACCTGAAATGCTTTGCGTTTGCGCGCTTCGAAGAAAGTGCTTCGCGCAGAAGGACGGCATATCTATAGGATCGTGCATTCTCCAGTACTCTGCTATATATATCTGGCAAAGGGCGACAGCGTGTTGCAGGCCGTTTTGAAGCAGATGGGAGTCACGCGCTTCTTCCGATACGTGGTCGACTTCCTCATGAGCTTCCCGTGGGGAGAATTGAGAGAAGACTCAGAAGCGAAGGTTTTGGAAGCCTTGATCATTGCCCATGTAGGCCTTGAATTCACGCACGAGCTACCAGAAGACAGCGCCTCCAGTTTTTGGACATCACCTCACACTTGCAGGTGACCACGCTTGTGGAATACCTGACCAGAAGCCAGAAAAAATTGCTCCCACACGACTCTCGCCTTTCAATACAGATCAAACGAGGAATAGCCACAGGGTGCATAACGCAGGCTTTGTAAAAATTTTGCCACCACGCCGTAAAAAAAAAAGCTGAATGCACAGATCAGGCGACTCAAAGAACGGGGCTTTCCAAACGGCTTCTTTAAGGAGTGGCAGAGATTGTCTGAAAAAGTTAAACTCGCGGCGTTGGGCGTCAGCAAGAGAGGATGACAGAATACCACTGGCAGTAATTCCGTACATCCAAACGTTTCACACGGGCTGAAAAAAGGTTCTCGGAAAGGTAAGATGTTAACATTGTTTTTTTCCGCCCCACACAAGCTTGAAGCGACTGTGCAAGCGGTTGAACAAGGAGGACGCTGAACGCCCACGCTGTGAGGTGAAACACAGAAACCCCTTCTTGGGGGTTTGCGAGTCAGAAGTCGTCTACAAAATTCCGTTGAACGAGCGGCTGCGGGAGCATAAGAACGCGTGCACCAAGTTACAAGTGCCGGGGCATTTGGCCGATCACTGCAAATAACGCAAATGGGAACCGCTGTTCAATGAAACAACAGTATTGCCACGCTCCCAGAAGGACAATCAGGGATGTTATAGAATCCTTTAGTATGGCATCGCAGAGCCAAGGTGCATGCGTCAGCCAGCCATCGGTGATTATAAAAAAACAACCGGGAAATTCGCCTTCTGCGGAAATATGTTCCCCGTGTGACAGTGAGCCAGAGAGAGGGGACGACGAGCGCCCGTGGCCAGCTGTGAGTGACACCGCACAAAAAAGAAGTGACGATAGCAACCATCAAGAACTTAACACAGATAGTATTTGTGCGAGGTTTTGAACGTTTCTGTTTCAATGTTTATATTTCCAATGTTTTCCGTTAGAGTCGGAAAGTAAAGTCCAGTTGACAGTTGCGCTTTCGTAGTCTGCATCGTGTGTTCCGCCGTCCTTCGTCTTCGTAATTTCAATTTAGCGCAGTGTTTTTACAAGAAATAATGTACCAACTAGAACAGAAGCGTAGGCTCATCCACCTGACCTCCAATGAAATATGCAACGCCCCCTTAATAACTTAAGTGAAATTCATTCAGCTAAAATTCTGGCGTAATGCTAGTCAGTCAACGGCACGGGCAATGTATCTGAAACGTCATCGTCTACATAATATAGTAATGTTTCCTAAAAAATGCCTGGTATTATGCAAACGTTTGCTTTATTGAAGTAGAATCTACCATTTGGCTAACTGCTTGCTTATTAAAAATTTTTTATTTCTTTTGTTCGCTAAATATGAGAGGAATAAGACAAATTATTCCTGGGATTTCATTTTGATAATTATGCCATTTTATAATATATTGTAATGCCCATAAAAGTGCCCCGCAATTACATTTATTATTATTTTTTGATGCGTTGGATGGTAAAAAATTGGCCACGAATCTGCTCACTTTGCTAAAAATGTCCTAAAACGACGATAGCCATCTACCTTCTCTGACACCTAAATGCCTCTCCTCTCCGGCACCAACCTCAATGCTATGTTTCTCCCCTTCTGCCCTTCCACGATAAACACGGTACAGGATTGCTCAAGTCCAATTCAGTTTTCCCATGTTCGCGCTATCTACTAGAACCTATTGTTACGGTCAAACTTGGAACCTTGCTACAGGGTCCAGGCTTGCGCGAGCTGTTTTTGTTATTTTGTGTCAAAATATATTTTCCAGATGCTTTTTTGGTTGCTATCGCACATTTTGGGAGCACAGTTAGTTTCATTTAAAAGAAACACTAAAGGTGCAGTTGTGCATTCATGTTTTGCCTTGAATATGTTGAATCTTTTATTTTTGATCAACAATGTTGAGGACCTTGCACGTTTTCGCCAAATGACTGAATGGAGGAACGGACAGCCAGGCAGCCAGACTAAAAGATTTCGGTATAAGGTGCTAAATCATTTGTGTTTTTAACTTTTTAAAAACTAACTTTTTAAAACTTTCAACTTCTTAGGCATACTTACTGCGTTCTACCGTACTGGTACCGATGGTCAAATTCATAATCACTGCCATGGAGATATGTTTTTTGATTAGTAACGCAAACATGCTCTTGGCCGTCTGTAAAACGCTGGTAACTTCGAAGGATCATTAACTGTCTCTCCGTAGTGTTGAGTGACTGCAAAAAGTAGAGGGAATAAAAGTAGAAATTTATCAGCAAGACGTGTTGTAGAAAAATCTAAGTGGTAGCATATCTGCTCCCTTTGCTTAAAAATACCATAAAAGACACTACTAATCTGCTGCCCCTGGCACGTAAATGCCTCCCTCTTCTTTCCAGCCCACTTCTGACGGTGTTACAGTTGAAATTGGAGCACTGCCGGAAGAAGTTCCCCCAAGCCCTCTTTGTATTTTAAAAGAGTCTTTTCATGGTGCATATTTTTGTTAGCTATCGCAGAAATCATGCATACACTTATTTTTAGCCAAATGAACAATGCAAATGTCACTTATGTATCGATGTTTAGCCTCGAATATAACTAATGGTTTTTGTTGCTGATCAGTGTGGACAGTTGCGCACATTGCCACCAGATATGGTACCCTGGGAAGTCACTTGTATGGATGTGTATGGATGTGTCGCATCGAATATGCCTAATCTTTTATTTTAGAAGATCAATGTGGCAAGTGTACATATTGCCATCAGATTTTGTAGCTTCGAAATGCTTTGCATATAGAAACGTGTACTTCAAAAATTTCTTTACCTTTTGGCCTTCCGGCTGAATCAGGGACAGACAGACAGACATGAGTAAATGGAGCTTTCAATAGCTCCCCGGTACCACACGAAGTACAACCGGTTATACCCAATTGCAACAATACAAAAATAGGGCCAACCGGCAAGAGAATTTTGTCCACACGAAGGTGGAGAGAAATTAACCGGAAAGACTGTCTTGCGACCCACCGCCAGGCGGACGAGCCCGGGGGGACCCCTCTTGTCCCCCCTAGGAAAAAGCCGGATAGGGTGGGTTGCTGGGAACGGGAACTTGGGCATCGGGTTGGGTTATGGGAAAAGGGTGGGAATGAGGGAAGCAATTTTGCTCCAATCCTTTTGTCTGACTCTCTTCCAAGACTGATTGCTCAGCGAGGGCATCAGACAGGGCCAATTGCCAAATTTGCGGTCCCTGCCACGGGTTCCCGCTCACCCATAGGGTCCGGTAACTGGGCCCCAACTGTCGGAGACAGGAAGTACCCTATTTAGTGGCGACGGCCGGGTCCCCCCCCGACCCCCAGCTCTGCGGCCGATGCGTACTAACGTCCTCGATCAACTGTCCCGCACAAGGTACTCATGAATCACCAGTGAAGCTTTCCACTATACACGGGTACTTGCAACACCTGCTTTTCACGGTCTCCGGACACCGGGAGTTTGTATGCGCACGGTGAACTGAAATCCCTGTTGGCAAGCCAACCACGTTCGCAAGGCTCCCACAGTACGTTCTGCGAGACCTTTTCTTATGTCCTCCTCTGTTGCTACTCTTTCGCTCAATGGAACAAGAGTCTTGTGGCATTGCCGCTAGGCTGGGCGGCTCAGCAGAGGAGATCGGTCCGGGCCTACTAGCCGTTACTAAGCCAGGAGAGTTTCCCCGGTCGGTGTACTAACCTCACCTTTCCTCGTTTTCCCCGTGCGGAACACCCAGTAGCTCGTGGTAGCACGTCCCGTGGCAGCCAGAGAAGATCAATCTATAGGCCCCTCACAGCAAGGTTACAGGGGGGCGCGACCCGACAGAAGACAGACAGACAGACAGACAGACAGACAGACAGACAGACAGACAGACAGACAGACAGACAGACAGACAGAACACACTTTTTGCGCCTAAGTGGCCAGAAAAGACTATCGTCTTTGACAAGAGAATTGTCTAACGTTAATTAGTATTCTTAAGCTACATACAACACAATTTTTATGTACTATTGCAACCTGGAAGCTTAGTTTAACCACGTGTTAGGTTTTTTTTATTTCTGAAGTGAGTGCTCCTTACGTCAGAAATATTTCCGTGGATAATATTGCCATCCAACACAAGGTAGAATCTTCCTCCTTTGCTATTAATTAGGTTGACCTTGCTCTTCTCATTATTTCACATCCGTCAATCGCTTATTGTATTTTACCTTAAAAATTATAGTTTTATCGAAACCTTCGCTTCACCCCTCTAGCCTTGACCCTTTTATATTTTCCACTTTTCGGAATAGCTACATTTGTGTTTGAAGACAAGGTGCCGGAAACCTTTCTATGTTATCTTTGTCTTGCAGATGTTTGTCACCCTTATTATCGTATGTTGTTTCTGTTTACAATATCTACGCCGGTATGATGGTATCCGGCTAGTCAAGTGTTTGCAAAGCACTCTTACAAACTACTTGGTCTGGTATCTCGCCCAATCCTTAGTGAGATTAATGCTTTACACGCTTGGTTGTTTACATTTTCCCACAAGACATTATATTGCTCTTTATAATACTCGGATCGCCATTCGTGGTATGCTCTACTATACCCACATTCTCTAGTCTTTGGTCTGTACTTTTTATAAAGTGAATTGCTTTCTGTTTAGACTGTCTTCCGATGTTCGTTTATTTAAGGTTTTGCTTGCGAATACTGCATTCACTAGCCTTCGCTTGCCTCTCTCTGCGCATAAGGTAGGTGCATCATGTCAATTCTTCTGGCTCAATATGTCTCAATATGTCCTGACGCATGTAAGTCGCGTTTCTTCTCTCCTACTTCTGAAACCTCCATCACATATTGCCTGTTTACTTTTTAAACAGTATTATACTCACATCGTGGTGATAACATGTAAGTGGCTTAGAGAAGAATTAGTGAAGTCTTTCCGTCCTGTTTCAACGCGTATCAAAAAGACAGAACTACCAAAGTTGCACGGGTAGCCATCTTTGTTAAACCTAATATGGAATCTACTATTGCAGCTGATGTTGGCGTTTTTGAATGGTTCTACAAACACTTTTCCTGCTGGGGACATACTTTTTTTCTCTTTTAGGCGTGTTACAGGCCTCTATCCGCAAGCCTGGCGGGCCTGACTGTGTAATGTCACGAATTCATATAGAAAAACAGCGGTTTTGAGATCTTGGACTGGAAAGGTCTGATTTGGTCTCAGTCCTGTGAAAGCGCAAACAGTATTTTTGATATTGTGCCTATATCACGATCTAACTCTGATTGCCAGACAACCACCGCGTGAACAAAAAAATGCGAGAGCAGTTGTAGATTTGGTATTTCTTAACTCTGCTTCTTCAGAACATACTTTAGTCAAATAACAGGGGCTCTCCGATGATTTATTTGCCAGCGTGTCAATATTTTTTCTCCGGAAAGAACCTATAAAAGAAGGCAAGCTGGTGATGCTCGTATAATAGAATGCATTGAAACCGAGCTGGCCGAATGTGATGATGGCGGTATAAAAACGTGCGGCCATTTCGATGAATTTGTTTAGACGAGTCATTACTGTATTAAAAGCTTTAAATCCAACAGACGCAAACAATCCTCAAATTCTACGCTCCAGATTAGTCGTGATATTATTGAAATTAAAACAAAAATTCAACTGCTTTAAAGCAGTATGCCAGTCCAGAACTATCACCGAGCCCAAAACAATCGTTGCCGGAGCAATGAATTGCTCAGAAAAGTACTATTTTAAATCCGTAATGCGTAATTTTAAAAATTAGGGTCCTGGAACCTCTGAACTTATATTAGCAACAGTAAAATCCCGTTTTAAAGGTATCAGTTTACGGCAGCACAAATACCAGTAAGTTGGTATTGCAAATCGTTTATGCATGGTTTAAAGGAACACTTTCCGTGCATCACTGAAGGCGATGAAGTTACACCATAACGAACTGCAGGAAAGCCCCCTTTGCCTAATGGATTTATACAAAGTCACATTAGGAGACAATCTTTGCCCAAATAAAAATGAAGCGTTTTATGAAATTACACTTTCCGTGATATGAATCGAACCTGGGTTTCTAGCGGTAGGAATTTCACGTCCGTGCGGTTGCGCCGTTAGGAGACGGTATGAAAGCGCAGATCTGATGCCGCACTGTTGCCGATGTAGTTTCGCCATAATGCACTGCCGCAAAGCCACCTTTGCGCAATAGGTTTCCAGAAAGGGACATCAATCTTACCACACCCGTAGACCATGGGAATGCTTTAGGCAGAAAACCCGGTGCAGTATAGTACTGAAAGACACATTTGCATTTTAGTAGAATTGCTCATGATGACGAACCTTTCATTATCGCATTCGGGTAGCTCAGCATTTCCTTGTGGTTTTTTTGCGTGGGGGCTGGCTTTGAACTTTCAGTTTAGTTGGAATGGGCGTTGGCTTTTGAAGTTGGCAGTTTGAATTTAAGTTTTCGAAACGTGGATTTTGTAATTTGAGTTCATAGAAAAGTTGCGGTCAGTGACCACATCAATCGAAACACGTTAACGTTCCGCCTCCCATACCGAATTCCTGATCACAATGACGTCGTCGCGGTTGTCAGGGTTTCAAAATGCGACATAATGATCAAGCGTAGATACCGGGCATGCTGCCCTCTATCCTGCTGATGTTATCTGATGCCGTTTGTATCAAAAGTCATGCAACGAGAAGCCGGGCCGTCGCGTATCTTTCCCTTGCGATGATTGTGGCATTGTCCCAGTCAATGTGGTGGTTATGAGCTTCCTCTTGCTGGGAGAGGGCATTTGCGTAACGTTCTTTTTGTTTATATCACGCTGGTGTTCTTTGAAGGGTCTCGGGAACTTTCCAGTTTCACCGATATACACGCACTTGCAGTTGCCACATGGGAATTCGTAGATGATACCGGTGTATCTTTGTTTTTCGAGCCTGTTCTTTGCGTTCACTAGCTTGCTGCGAAGTTTTGAGTTGGGCACGTGGGCGACCCGCAAGTCGTATTTGGAAAGGGCTTCGCAGACGCTGCAGGCCGAAGTAAATGATTTCCGCAAGGTAGCGTGATGTTAGGCTCGCTGCAGTGTTAGAGCGGGACAAAATTCGCTGCTCAATTTTCTTGGTAAAGTTCCTCGGAAACTCGTTCTGATATAATTCTTGTTTACCACTTTTACTTATCTTGCTAGCTGTTCCTCAGCGGTGCAGATGCGCTTGGCGCGGGTAACCAGGGAGGAAAGAACAGATATCTTCTGGCCAACGGTGTGGCAGGAGGTGAGGTTAAGGTATTGACCCGTGTGGGTCACCTTTGTGTACACAGAAAAGGCAAGTCCATTATATGTACTCCCCACGAGGACGTCAAGAAACGGCAGGCAACTGTATCCAGTCCCTGTTCAACAGGGACTGGATACTGGGTTCCACGGAGTTCAAACACTGCAAAAATCTTGTGCCGTTCTTGTGGAGAACAGAAAAGCAATCGTCACGTAGCGATAGAAAACTTTCGGGGCGGGCATAAAATATTCTACGGCTTTTTCTTCTATTGCCTCCATCAGAAGGTTAGTGGTAGTTACCGATATTAAAGCTCGCATCGTCGTGCTGCGGGCGTGCTCGTAGAACTTGTCCCAGTACATGAAGTACGTTTTGCTCAAAGAGAACTGGAGCAGCTTGAAAGCATAAAACCCACTAAGGCGTCTTGCTTCACCTCATTGTGATCAAGGATTCCGTATGGGATACGAAACGCAAACTTTTTTCAATTGACTTGGTGAGTGACCGAAAGTATTTTATAAAATCGCCGCCTGGCCAGCCGGACTTCCGTCGAACCCTCGAATACCGAATTTATGTAAGTTTGTATGAATGAAGGATGCTTCACCACCTTTCCCTTAATAAAGTGGCTACGACTTTCATGGCGCCTTTACTGTGTTCGCAGCCTTTACGCCTCGTGCAATGCCATTTGAACCTTGCGAAATCATTCATATTCATTTAATTTCATATTCTTGCTTGGTTTTCTAACTTCTAAATAAAACTCGAAAAAAACACGCGTCGCTGGCGTTATCCGCGGCCCTTCACGATAGTCTATGTGCTTGTTAAACCATTTTAATTTTTCTACTTTGTCATCGCCGTCCACCTTTTCAAAATGTGTCCTCATTAATACCCCTTTGGGATTGCCCCCTAAACTGTGACATACCCATGCTTTTGAAAATGAAACAATAATATAAATACAACATGGGTAACTATGCTAAGTTTGCGACACAAATATTATCAAATACCTCAAGTATACACCGAAAATGAGCTTTTAGAGATTTGAGAGTTTTATATATGCTTCGTTTTACGCTTGGGAAGCGCTTTGTGTGAGGGCAGGTGCAAATATTCTAATGTATAAAAACGCGCCCAACAGCAACGAAGATGAAACGTAACCAAGCATGCAACAACTCATCTTATATGCAGCAACCGATCTAACAACATAAGGAGTGAAAACAGTCACACATTCACGATTTCGGAGAAATATCTTCATATACACCCAAACATTGCTTGTATTATGGCGATGCGCCAAATATAAGCTGTCTAATAAAAATTGAGATTGAGAATACACTGTCTTATACGATATTTAAATTAACAAAAGACATTCCTGGATTTCTTGTGCAGTTCTAGACATTTGAAAGACCTCTGTGCCAGAATACAAATAACAACGTTGCACTCAAAAACGCTGAAATGTACTGTATATACATCACGATTCATTTTCAATTGTCCAGTACGTTACCTGTTTTTGCAGAAAAATCAATTTAAAATAAAGCAGACAACATGGTAACCATGTGTTGATAAGAAAAAAACGGCTATTTGCCTACATTGTAGAGGTATGCAAAGGGGAGACCTTGGAAGTACGCTATACCAATCAGGTTGAACAGAACAGCAGTTTGTAGGTAAGTCATCTTCTTCTGGAAGACTGGTAAGGACCTGGCTTTGTTTACGTGATGAGTGCCCGCTGTAGGAGTTTATATAAACCATGGGAGAATAAAGATGCCCCTACTGCGTGTTGTTGCTTCTGTTTTTCTCACATGTGTTCCTAGAAATACTTCCTGTCATCCTTGACGAAACAATTGCACCTAAAAACCACATCAAAACACGTCTGCTTGAAAACAAAAAACAAGAATCTTCAGGAGACAATAATGATGTGTCATAGCGACAATTTCAAGTTTGAGTGGTCGGAGTAATTTAGACAAATAAAATATTTTGTGCGCGTTTAATCTGTCAGGAAGTTTGACCAGGGAATCTGTGGTTTATAAAGCTCATATCGCATTTGCCGCTAATTTTCCATATTTTGTTTTGGGATAGCTCCGATAAAACAACACCTAAAGAAATTTTTGTAACGATACTCCCTCCAGTAGATGTCATGTATGACTACAGAAGGTAATTCTGTAACTATTACAACCTCACTCTAACCTAAATATAAGAATTATTTTTAGCTGATGATGATGATGATGATGATTCCTGTTGGTTTCCCATTTGAAGCGGGGTGATGACATGTCATCTTACCAAAAAGGACTAATATAACCATGTTTTACACTCTCGGTTTAATACTAGCGCTGCTTATGGCAGGCACTAAAGCTTATTCGGCCCGAAAAACTTTATTTTCCCTGTTACAGGTGGTAACTGTCCCTAGGCAATATTCCCCTCTCTGCTTTTCGTCCACCAGCATTCTAATCTTCTTTTCGTCCCTCGACAGCCTTGAAGTTAACTTCCTCTGTGATACCCTTAAATCCTAGGGGTACTGAAAGCCCAATATTCCCTTCATGTAGATTTGGATGGATACCCTCACATTCTAACACTATGTGCCGCATAGTTTCTGTTTCTTTCCGCAGACCACCAAAACACAACTTCCAACAAAAACACAGCTTCCAACAAAAACACACTGCCTTTAATAAGTAAAGCCTGAGTATTTTATGAAACACAAGAATAATGCCCCCTGGCTTTTAGAACATTTTCTCCCGTAATTATAACAGGTCAATAAAACGGCGTATTCGTAGAGTCGTCCTCTTGTTTACTTGTTATAATAGTTCTTTTAGATTAGAAGGATGCGAGGCACTTCACGCTCGGGGCTGTGTCCCTCCCTCCTCGTTTTCTTTGTACGCCGTCCGCACTATACTACGCATGCGCGTCTCTTCAGCCCCGTCAGCATTGGGCTGACGTCAGCGCAGTCCACTATAAAAAGAAATAGTTAGGTTTCGCCCGGTTTCGAAACCACGACTCTCTGGTCGCAACGGGAGTGCGTGGCGCTGTTTCCCACTGCGCTACAAACCGAGACGGGAGCATGTGCTACGAACACGCCTTATGTCCTTCACTCATTCAAACTACGTCAAGAAGCCACTGATACAACGAAGGCACGCGAAGCTGAACGTCAACGGAAACGACGAAATAAAAACTGATGGGAAGTTCAGTCGACCTCATGGCTACTTCGCATACTACTCAGGCTTCCGCTCCGGTAAGATGGTGTAATTTTTTTCAATAATTTGATAACACAAGAGTTAGACTCGTTTTCTGTAATCATACTCCCCCGTAGATGGCTGTTTCACTCTGCAACACGCAATGTGGGAAGCAAGCTTACAAAAATCAAGCCTACAGCGGAATAAAAGGTCAGCTTAAAATCTAAACAAAAAAGCATTCCTGGAAAATAACATTGTTCAGGGGCAACATAAGTCATAGTTAACAAAAATGTAAAGACTCTAGGACTTGTACTAAATATTTCAGGATATGTTTTCATACGTTGAAGATGTGACGGATATTTTTACAATCGCTGGATTTCAGTGAGCCCCGCAAAGTGGCGCTACACTGGCGTGTTGGTCTTCTGTAAATCGATTTGTTATTGGAGATAATGTGCTGGATCATAAATATTGACACGAGGCACCGACAGGCGACTAACAAACTATGTGGTTATGTGGGGATTTGCCACAGGTTAAACGAACGGGATTGTGCGACGAGTTCCCGTGGAAGAAGAGGACGAGGGGTGATGGTTGTGCTTCCCTCACTGTGTACCAGCGGCACCCAGCCTCTTGCGTTTTCAGTATTGCAAATACATTTTCTACGGCATCCTCGCCTCGTAACATCTTGTGGTGGAGATGCTGGGTAGAAAAACTGAAATTTAGGAAGGGAAGAGATGTCCTATTTTGCTTTGTCGTGTGTGACTGTGTGGGGGAGGGTCACGTTTCGCTCCAGTAAAACGGCTGGTATTGGAGAAATGACGTAATCGCCGTCAGGAACAGAGGGAGATACACACAGTGGTACGTAAGAAAGAGCTTGAGGCGGCAAACGGGTGTCTTCGAGGCTGCACAGACGGGGCAAGGGTTCATCGACTGAGATTGGCGACAGGGGTAGGTCAAGGTGGACGAGTCCGAGAGAACAATCGATCAGCGCAGAATGGTCCGACAGAAAATCTTGGCCGAGGATAAGGTCATGGGTGCAATGCTCTAAAACGGTGAACAGGACAGTGTATCATGACCAGCAATCGTGACGCGTGCAGTGCACATGCCCGCGATGGCAGCAGTTCCTCCGTCAGCGACTCGGAGACAAGAAGTGGCTGGCGTCAAAACTTTGCGCAGGCGACGGGCAATAACAAATTATGTGGTTATGGGGGATTTGCCACAGGTTAAACGAACGGGGATTGTGCGACGAGTTCCCGTGGAAGAAGAGGACGAGGGGTGATGGTTGTGCTTCCCTCAGTGTGTACCAGCGGCACCCAGCCTCTTGCGTTTTGAGTATTGCAAATACATTTTCTACGGCATCCTCGCCTCGTAACAATATAGACATATTTGATGTAATATATGAAAAAGTAATATTTCCCGACAATTTTATGTTTTTGATATCTCCGCGTCACGGCTGGAAGAGAGAAGTTCAGCCTCTTGGATTTCATTCCCTCTGTACTCTTCGCAAAATGTCAGGAAAGCCTCGGCTGTTTTTCCTCAAAGTGAGTACACAAATTAACTTTTTGCTATATAAGATGTTTTGTTGCCTAAAACGGGTGACATGCTCTGTTCTGCGTGAAAGATACGAAAAAAAAGAAACAAATTGTGAGTTTATTGCAGATAATAACAACCCATTCTTTGGTGCTGAGTATAGCACGAAGGATAGCGTAATATCCTAAGTTATCGCCTCTCTCGGAGTTGCCGGCAGTTTAGGCAAAATATCGATTTTGGAAAACTGACCGCGTTATGACCGACCACCAGAAAACGTAATGTGCGAGCTCCGCAATAAAAAAAGTACCCTCCCGAACGAAGCGATAAAAGGATGGCCGGGCAGAAGAATATAGATTGGGGCAACGAATGTCAGAATTCGTTCGTTCGTAAGCTCAAGAAGTGCCCGATACAGAAAAGAATATTCCATTTCTCCGTATTGTGACATCTAAAGCAAATACTAGCATCGCAATTCGGTCCCTGGACGACCAGTGAGTAATTGTGCCTAACCCGGGTATAGGTTTTGGCGACGGGTTGCGCGGTCTTTTTAAAGGGTCCTATTTGAGCCACAGTTTCGGTGAATGCAGTCGCTTTTCAGTCGCTTTGTTCTTTTGTTTTTTCGGAGTGTTAAACACTGTTTTAGGACGGTTCCGGCCAAGATAACATCCCGTAAATAAAGTTCAGGGTAATGATTGTTAAGCCACGCTAGGTGAAAAAACAAATAATTTTCCAGCAGTTTCTAAGATTTTGGATCTGTTTTTGCTGTTTACGATGATGCCTGAAACAACGGCGACACGATTTTATCTATACATTTTGGGACCGGGGCAAGGATGTAGTTGAGGGACTCGGGGTATACTGTACAGAGGTTCCCAAAATCATTACTAATGTCCCAGTATTCCCATGCCGCTGCAACTTGCATTCTTGGGCGTTGGTTAGAAACAAAGGACTAAACACTGTATTCCAAAAACCCCGAACGAAATTTAAAAGCAAGCGTCACGTGCTCTTGTTACCGCTGAACACTACAGCAAGGCTGCCAGATCCTGCTAAGCTTAGAACAGAGTTCCTAATGAGACTCGGTGTATTAGGCCTTAAGAGTTATCCGCAACGACACATTTAGACAAAACTTTACCTAAAATATCAGCAGTGCAAGCAATGCTGCCGGAAAGAGAAGACGCCGAAGGTTGTAGGGAGGTAGGACAGGATGAGTTGAAGAGAGACCCTTATAAAATGAAGCATCTTCATGTTCATTGACCAGAAATATTACGGATATGTAACGCCATCGTTGCTCAAATCTGCGTTCTAAAAACGTAACATCAAATAATAGTCATTGTATTAGACGACAGACATTGTACTTATTTAGGACACGTCTTGATATTTAATGTCACAAACAGCGAGAAGCAAAGGCGTTGGAAACGGTGCTAAAAAGGAAGCAGCATGGAGGCACGGGTCAACTTTTCGCTAATAGACATGCCGGACCTGTTAAAGTGCTCTTGCCAAAAATAAGCTATTCTTGCGATTGGCTTCAGCGGGCAGATAGATTAAAGACTCACGCATTCAAAACACCCAACAACATATTTTTCTGCGTGTTTTTTCATGTACTACTGCTTACGCAGCTCCCATCCGTTGGTAATGTAAGGCAAGGCTTGTTGCGTGCCTGATTTCGCATATGCTGATGAAGAAGAAATGGTGAGATAAGGGGGCGCCTTAAAGTTTCCTAATAATGGCTATACTCAACCGTAATTTTTAGGACATTCCATGACTGTTACAAAATCTGAAAACACGCGGCCTTCCACGCACAGGGCACCTTGTGTATTAGGCGTGACGCTATTGGCGTCACCGCCGACTCTGATTCCCCATACATAAGTGGCAACCTACCGTGGTAATATGTTGAGAGTGGCGCCTAGAATACTCGTACGCTGGCCCTGCGAGCCCTTGTCAGCCTCCGGGCGATGGGTCCCCTGTCTGTCACCAGGCATGAAGGACAGGCGCGTTATTGGCCATCAGGATGAAATCAGAAAAGAAGCTACCCGAATCCTATCCTTTTTCTCTTGCTATATAGTATTTTTAACACTCCTCCTAAAATATGATTGCCAATACAAAAGGCTGCAACGAAGTAACTTTTCCCGTTTAGCCAACACTAAAGATGCCATAGCCGGACAATTATTCCCAATTTCTAGTCGTTAACACCCTTGATACCGCCTGCCCTATTTCTTCGCAATAAATATTCTTGGTATCAAAATATCTTAAAAGTACAATTACAAAATCAGAAAAGCTAACAGAATTAATGGGCGCAGCGTGCACTGGTGGTGCAAGGCTGTGGTGAAACAGCAGAGCTGGCGGTCGACCTAGCTTCTCCCCAAGCTGACGGGGGATTCCTGAGAAAGAGATAGCAGATAGAGCAAGTCTCTTTACGTCTGTCATATGAGGAAAGGCAATCCAAGACTGTCACCCTCGACAACAAGGTCCGTCTAAACATCATCGCCGCCGACCGAGTGAAGCCCGCTTACGTCGCCTCCTTCCTGACCCACCCATGGCTTCCCCCTCTCAATGACGCCATCCCGGAATTCCCAACCCCGACCGACCAATAATGCCACGTGGGCAACACTACCGCTTCTGGCTCTATGTGGAAAGAACTGTACCGACTGGCGCGACACGGGTACGGCGCGCAGAAGACGACATGGACAATGCGGGAGCTCTTCACCTGGTGCTACCCCTCGCAGAAATGGTGGCTATTACTTCAAAGAAGGTACATCGATGAACTATATGATTTTAAGTTCTTGTCAATGTACACCTGTTTAGCCTATTCTTAACGACACATTCCAATCCTAGTGCTTTCTAAATTGCCCATCTCTTTTTCTGCCCTTCTCGCATAAAGGGACCCTGCAGCACTTACCATCGACTATTCGGAATGTATCTCCGGGTAAAGTTTATTGTCCCAGGTATCTCCTGCCGCAGGGGTTAGAAAAAACCGTTTACAATCACGGAACTACGCACAAAGAGATATCACGCATAATTGTTCCCTCTTAACTTGATCGGGGCGGCTCCCGGTGTTCTCTCGGGGCCTTTGCGATATCGCAGGCTCGAGAGTTTTCTGCTTTTCTCATGAAAGAGTAGGGGTGTATTTCCGGTTTCATACCACAAAGAAGTAGGCATAGGTGCCTGCCTGCTAGCAGGAGCGCCCTCAACCAGGTAGAGCGTTTTTGAAGCAACAATAAACGTTTGTTGCGGACTAGTCTTGTTGAAAGGGGAGTATTCAGTTCGGCAGTGAAATTGCGCGCGCACTTCAAAACAAAAAAATGGATACGGCTTAGCTCAGCTAACCTTGGATATGCGAAGCAAGAGCTTGGCTTAGTCTGGTTGAGTTGTGCTTTCGCTTGTTAAACTCTGATTTACTGAATTACTACCCACCGCGGTGGCTCAGTGGATAAGGCGTTGCGCTGATGATCCCAATGTCGGGGGCTCGATTCCCGGAAGCGGCGGCCACTTTTCTGATGGAGGCGAAAAGCAGACACACCTGTGCGTACGAGATTTCCGCGCACCTAAAGACCCCCCGTGGCCAAAATTAATCCCGAGCCCTCCCCTACGGCGCGCCTAATCGCCGGCGTTGCGTCGGCGCGTTAAACCCTACAACGAACCAATTTAGCTGTGTTGCCGACCACGTCTCAAAGCCGTTCGGTTAGTCAAACGCTCAGAGAAGAGGCTGAGAAAAGGCCGCGTTATTCATTCATGGGGAACTCACCGTTCGTTTCCATTTTCACCAGTCACCGGGCGCGAGGCGAGTCAGGTTGCCCGAAATGACCCAGCGCCGCATGCATGGGAGGCCGAAGGGCGGTGGCAGCCGCGCTGTTGGCGCCCCCAGGCGCCAACAGCGGGACTGGAAAATAACACGATGCACTTCGAGAGGTGAATCGTCCTGGGTGTGTGTGCCGTCAAAAGATGCCCTTGCGAATACTATACAAAATCGATGGACGAAAAAAAAAACAAAACCAAAGCTGTGCGTACAGGATCAGGCATAGAAGAGGTTGGTACACAGCGTGGACGACGGTGGATCGTCAGAAAAAAAAATGCGAGTCATAAGCCGCGGTGTTGACCAACGACAGCCAATGCGGCAGCTATGCCCGCAATGACGTCGTCCAGGCCATGCCAGGGGTGCATATTGCAGAAAATGGAAGACAGCGTGGTTGTTTTTTTTTTTGCGTCTTTCACAGCGATTTACGAGCCCACCGCTTCAAGTTAATGTGTAATATTTGGCTCAGATATTTTTGGCAATGTAATCTAAACGTCGAGCAGGTTTACTTGCACTGCCCAAAAAGTGTACCAGGGTCTTTTTAATGCGAAAGAGGAGGTGTCGGATCTAACTACCTCCTTTTTAGACATATACACATGATCCTTTACTCTCATGTGCCCACCATGGCAAGTACAGCTTGTACCAATTTATTATCTTCTATTAAAGATATAAAAGAAGGCTCCGAAAAATACGATATTCCAGCACATCTTTTCGATGCAGGATAAAAAAAAAATGGGCTAAATTTCACAGTGATGCCACGAAAACTTCAATTATTAACCCTTACTATTAAGGTTTGGAAGATTTAAGATGATACGGAAACTATCCCGCATCTACTGTAAATGGAAATGGGAAGGCAACAATTATTTGTTTTCAATTTTCATGCTCTCTTAGAGGAATCGGTCACAACAGCAGTGTACAAGAAAGACTGCCGACGAAGTAGCGAACTGGGATTGTTTGTGTTACTGCTGCTTGTAGAAAACTGCCAATAAAACTAGAATAAGTGGGAAGTTTAAATTTATTGTTGATGGTATCTCTGAAAGCCTTCACTAGGGGTGGGGATGCATTCAAATTTACAACGCATACAAAACTTGACATAATATTAAACAGCACGCATATAGAAACCATTTTAAAAATAAGGAATAATATCTTGCCTCGGAATATCTGTTCGAACTTATCTTATTATAAATGCAACAGAAAATTGGGGAGATAGAGAGGGTCTAACGCAAAGTGATACTATATATGGACAACGCTACATTAATTAAGAGCAATAATAACAAGAGTACCTAATCAGTTGTTGTGGAACTGCAGACTATGGAAAATATTTCGTACTTCTGTCCGTGATTGGCAAAAATATCTTCGAACGGAAGGTAGGGCACCATACTTGAAACATTATTTACAGTTTTGAAGCCCCGGAACTGGTTCGGAACGGTTCTTTCAATTCGTTCTGGCTCGGGTTCAGTTCCAAAATGGCGGAAAATCAGCCGGTCCGGTTCGGCTCCGATTCCAGGGGAAAAATTCAGGTTCGGATCCAGCTTTCGGTTCAGTTTCGGTACTGGTACGCCACCCTGCTGTGGGGGTCGTAGGTAGAGAATGGCATGGATTAAAAATTCGATAGCTTTCCACCGTGGAAATGCAATTGAACAGAGGAGCTGTACGGACCTCGGGGTGGGAGTATTCTATATTGACACTGAGGCGAAGAACAGCACCGCGCAATGAAGAATCGTGTGTAATCCCACATACTTTGGGCGTTGAATATCAACCTTTTCAGAGAAGTTATGTAGCCACAACTTTATTGCATTTTAAAGCTTCGCAACATGCGAGCGTTACCAACCCCCATCGAGTCGTTCCCGAACTATATAAATTCACGCACCGCGCTCTTGACCCCATCGTCATACTCCGAGGCAGCCAATCGCACCGAGCAAGACCATTGTATAGTACACGTGGTTTCTTAGCTTTCCTGTTCTGCAAACGTCGTCAGCTTTGGTGTCAGTAAACGTCTTTGTGGTTTGCGCCCTCCTTACTAATGGCGCGCTTTCTGATCTTCAGTGCTTTCTTAGCTTTTTGCCGGCCACGCCCATTCTTAGTACATGCCTACTCATTTATTCTGCCTGCACATAGGCTGCGCTTGGAGTTTTATGTGGGGCAACTGCAAAAGTTGTGGAATTTAACCGTAGACACCTATGCTTCAAAATTCTTCATGTAGATACGCGATAATTACGGGTCGGTATCCTAATCTTTGCTGCTAGACAAAGGTTGGAATGCAGTAGAATAGCGTTGGAGGCTGCTTTTAATAGAAATCTCAAATTGCGCATTCCGCTGAACGCGTCGCGTCTCTGAGCGGTTTAGCTCATCGGCTTGCCGTTGGAGCAAAATAAATGCCACGAGCACTTTGATTCGCGTCATATTAGTAGCGGAGGTCCTTAGGTGGTCGGGTGTTCAACGTCTTATGTTGTCGTCATCCTCGTAATCTCATGTAGTCATGTACTAAAACACCCGATAACATCGGTTACGTACGCCTGGCGCTAGAACACAACGCGTAATAAGAAAGACACCGGTCCACTCGTTTACGCCTCTAGTCTTCCGAGGGTACTATCACATTCGTGTAATAGTTGCTGAGGAAGTAACCGTAAAAACCACTCACCGCCTCTAGTCTTTTTCGAGGGTACTATCACATTGGTGTAATAGTTGCTGAGGAAGTAATCGTAAAAACCACAGGGCGAAATTCCTTAATTTATATTCCGGTGCTGGAAGCAGAAACACAGGAGACACCTCGTAAAAGTGAAGAGTATTGCGGAAGCCGCTCAATAATATCGACGAAGGATGAATTCTTTTTTCCCTCATTTTATACCCATATTTTGCTACCCTATGCTTCGAAGGTCCCAAAATTATCTGACCGATATTCGCAATTTGTATTGAACGGAGTATAATCACTTGTGTGTACCTATTCGATAAGGGCCACGTCGGATAAGTTGGGATTGTTGCGTACATCAAATATACAGAGCCTGGCACTATGTTTGGCATCCCGCAAAGTTTTATTGACACTGTTTTATTATTTTGCATACATGTATCAAAATATTTATTGTTGTTTCAGCGTGAATATGTCGATCCAGATCTGTATTTTCGGGCATATAGTTCATTTCATTGGAAGCGAGACCACAGAAACAAAAACTTCATTATGAACCAGATATGAGAAAATTGAGGAGCTTGTCACATGTATGCCAGCTCATGTAGAAACGAAGCCTGCGGTAAAAGTGTTTACTTTTTGGCACAAAAACCCATTGTCATTTCCATTAGAAGCACCATTTTTTTTGGACGGTTCTGTTTTGAATATCACCGTTTGATGAAAATTTTCGCCCGTAGTATTTAGAAATTTATGCGTATATTTGTGATATATCTATTATTTGGCTACAGCTGAAGGACACGACTTTGCAAAAGCTGCTTTTTTGAAGGTGTAGGAAGCAGACGTGGAGCGCATGCGGATGGCTACATTTATTTAAATGTCGGCCCGGCAGGAACTTGGAGCAGCGGCGGACACGAGTGATTGCCCTAGCTCTTGAGCCGCGTTCCATTTCCCTGGGGCGCGTGGCCAAAATTTTCGCTGCAGTGCCGGGCCCGCTGATGGTGATGATAAAGACGATGGCGCTTATAAAAAAGATAAGAAGATGTCGCTGCAGGGCTCCCCACTAGAACGTAGGGCGTTAAGACAAGAACAGAAGCGGAAGGCTTCCAGATATATATAGGAAAGTTTCTATAGGTGTATCCACGTTCAAAGTACGTATACGGTCTAGGTTAAATCATGGGCAAACTATGGGAGCAGTCCTGGTCAGTCCATTGAGGGCCTCCGGAGTGTAGATGTGCCTCAGATGGCCTTCGCTGGGAGTGCCACAAGGGACGAGCCTGCGTAGGCTGAAGAAGGCCTGAAGAAGAAGAGGCTCGAGCCGCGGCTGCGGCGTAGACGAAACGGCGATGCTTGTAGAACCGGAGCTTTACGAGCTGCTTTTCGCCAGGCGATGACAGAGGCGCTGGACTGCCTGCACGATCAGGTTTCTAGCCTCGATGGAGGCAGTTTAAGTACAGTGCCGGGTGGAGCATCGTTCGCATGTAGAGGTTAAACCACGCTACGGTGCCTATAATGACCCCGGCAACCGCGAGGCGCTTAAGTTCCCAAACGCCGACGGGTATAAACACGGAACGTGAGTCCTCGACAGCGTGGGGCGGAGATGTTGGCATGGCCAGCGCTGACGGCTCATGGGTGTGCAGCGTTGTTGTGGTAGCAATCCCACGTGTCTTTGTAACGGGTGCCCACGAAGTCAATGGCGATGCTGGCGTGGAATTGCAGTAAAAGACTCCACTGGGGCATCATCGGCGAGGCATGAGCGTGGACGCCTGCCACGAGTCATTCGGCCTTTGTCTGTTCATCCTGCATGTCGCATAGGACGACACGCTCTCGGGGAGTTTGATGTGGAGCAATAGACGCGGCTTTGTTGTCGGTGTCCGCGGAGGGTGCCACAATGTACGTTTCATCCGAATCATGTTGCGACTGCAGTAAAGCGGGCACTGTGTTAACGCCATGGCGGTCTTGACGTGCAACGGTGGTGTAGCAGGCGACAAGATTGGGAAGGATTTGATGGTCACACTCACAGACGCTCACCGGAGCCCTCCCATAAAGTGGTCTAAGTGGGCGAGGTGGATGGGGTTGACGGGCGTCCGCTTTGACCTCGGCGGCCAGTCCGTTCGGTAAAGTTCGGCTACCGCGACAGAGATCAAGGCCATGGTGTAGGCATCTGTGGGAGAGAACGTCGCCGTGCTGAGTGGAACCGAGGGTACCATGCGTGGCGGCGTAGTGTATGCAAGCCGTGCGGGTACCTCGTGTCTGCAGGCGGTAGCGAAGCTTGCGCGGACCGTGCGGGTAACTCCTCTGCTACAGGCCAAAAGCAGTCGTCCCCGAAGGCGTAGTGTGCAAGCATGGCGGCTTGATGGTAGTCGTAGGGGGTTTATCTTGACGATGATGGGGCGAGGACGCAGCGGAGCTTGAGCAGAAGCGTTTCCAAGAGGATGGAGTGATTCAACGGCTGAATGGTGACGTAGTTCATCGAGAAAGTGGCCTCTAGCTTCAGAAAAACTCTGTGGTTGCGTCGCTCGAACTCCAAAATTGGTGGGTCCCCCACGTCTTTATGTCAGTGTGGCGCTGGCCGGGTGACAGGAGCGGAACGTCCGGGTCACTACTTCTAGGGCGCAGACATGGAGCGGATGCGGATCCCTACATTTATTTAAATATTGCCCCGGACAGAACTTAGAAAAGCGGCGGACAGAAGCTACCGCCCAGCTGCTGAGTCGCGTATCATCTCCCCGAGGCGCGTCGCCAAAATTGATGCTGCATTGCCAGCCCCACTGATGATGATAATGGCTCTTCTAAAAACGATGACGATGTTCTTGTCGCTACAAAGACAAGAAACAGGAGGTGCTCATTTAGTACGACTAGCGAGATTCTCATGAAATTACAGAGATTCGGTACTAAACATAACGACGTCATCTTTTGCGTAGTGCTGCTGTTGCATTACCCTTATTTTAAATAGCCCGTTTTGATTGTGCTACGCACAGGAAAATTCAACTTTAAAGTTTAACACCAAGTGCGCACTGCATAGCTCACGTAAAGAGGACAGATGACATTTGCCTATGCATTCAAAAATGAACACATTTATGTGTCCCGAAAGCAGAAGCAAGATAGAGGGAAGACGGAATATTGTTGAAAATGATAGCACAAAGCCATAGAAGGGTAGATGATGGAGAGAACGCATAAATAATGTGCCGTCATAAAGCCTTCAAAACGAGGCCCACATGCAAGACAAAACTTGCAGTCGTGTACTGCTGTGTAGTGTGCACTGCTCGTAACAATAAACCCCTATGTGGGCACTGTTTTACACGAAGTCCTATATTGCCAGCACAGGATTACGGGTTATTCGATGGGCTCGTTCTAACAGTGCGGCTGCGATCCTGAAAGCACATGACAGGTGCTCACGAGGGATTAGGAGAAACCATGTCGGAGGTTTGGAGCTGATGGCGATAGAGGTGGTTAGGGGCCTACAGAGGCATTCCTTTCAGACTTCCGGCTATCGTACCACCTATAACGTACTTTGTGGCCCGTTGCGTCTCTCACTAGCGACGTAATCTCTGATAGCGGAGCCTACGAGCACCCTATAAAATTCCCTGCTCTTCTAAGCTGTGCTGCTAGCTAGCGGTCCAATCTTATGGGAATTGTTGCACGTACGTCTATGCGGTGGTGCTGAAGGCGGCGCTGGTGATGCTTGTCTTTACCATGGTGGAAATTCCTGGCTGCGTTGGCTCTATGAAGAAGAAACAGCCTCCATGGCAGGCTTGTAGGCAGGTTTATGGTCACTATGCTCAAGATGTGCGGGTATCTGGCACGTGATTGAAGTATTGTTGCAGTCTCCAGGTCATTTGAGGCCTCAGTACAGGCACTCTGCGCCTGCAGTGTGGCCTCAACACATCACTAGGCCATTGGCGCTGGCTGTGTGCAAGTGAACACGGTGGTATGTGTCCTGCAACCTGCACACTAGAACATCACACACTAGTTGGATGCTCCGGACACCAGCATGGAGCTGGCGGGCTTTGCCGCCTTATGTATAACCAATATGTTAGGTACATGCTCAACCTTTTATTTCGCAGCTCTCTACAGCCGCGGAGGTGTTATCTGCGGGTTCTCTAATCATAGATCCTCCGACGAAAACCTCTCCCATGAGATGGTCGTTCAAAGAATGCGTAGGAGTGCCATGGCTCTAATTTTCCCATCGTGAGTGATCAGCGTGGTGTTGTCTTTTAGATGCGGAGCATCTCTTGCTCGCGGGGATGTCACTTGGCCGTACCCCGTCCGCAGCGCCTCTGATGATGATTATGGCATGGTGCCCCGAGGGATTGGCCAAAAAAAAAATTCATCACGAGATAGCTTCGCGTTCAACCACCGTCCGTCATCATCCCTCTTCCCGTAGGGGAACCACTGGGAAGAAAAAGGAGAAAACAAAGTGCGAAGAGGAGGGCGTGTACGTTGCTCTCAGCCGGTGCACCAACGTCAAAATCCTTTACCTCAGCAACGCTTAGATGCGAAGCATCTCTTGCTTGGGGGCATGTCACTTGTCCGTGCCCCGTCCGCAGATCCTCTGATGATGATTGTGGCAGGATGCCCCTAGAATTGGCAAACCAAAAATGTATCACGAGAGATATTCGCGTTCAACCACCATCGTCATGTTCCCGTAGGGGAACCGCTGAAGAAGAAGGAGAAGAAGACAAAGCTGCGAAGAGGAGGGCGTGTACGTTACTAACCCATTACGACATAGCTTCGCCTTCAACCACCGTCGTCATCTTCCCGTAGGGGAACCGCTGAGGAAGGAGAAAAAGACAAGATGCGAAGAGCTGGACGGAAGCGTTTACGTTGCTCTCAGCCGTGCACCAACGTCAACAGCTTTTACCTCTCCGACGCTGACGGAGACTACTGATTCTACCACAGAGACGACAACATCGACAAGAACATGATGGACGAGTTTGGCGCATCGAGAACCACCGCCTACTCACCGTCACACAACAGTACTTGCGTGCCTTTGCCACCGGTGTGGATCCGGACGCGGAATTCCCTCTGGGGCTACTAAACACCACATCACTCCACATAACGGCAACACAATGAAACAACACGAAACCCCCATGATGCTTCGCATCCTCATCAGGGTTCCCCACGGGAAGATGGTGTAAGTTTTTCCCGATGTTTCGAAGGCTGCTTTGTCCGGAGGACTGCGTCCCCGGGACAAAAGCCGCATGGATGAGCAGGCAATGTTGGCCTTGCTGACCGTCATAACGTAGCTAAAACTTTATTTAGCTAAATTATCAAAGTTTAAAGCGTTTAGCTTATGGATCTCGGCTATCATATTGTGTCCTGTATTTTGTTAGCACAAAACCAAGTTTAAAGAATGTGTGTTCCGTATAAATTTGGGGTATTTGCAGAACACTCTCAACATGCATCGGAGCCCCTAGGTTACACAAAACATGGTTGCGCTTTAAATCGAGTGATTCAACTATGAGTGAGCAAACTGAGGAACACCCTTTAGGGGAAGAAAACCCGTGATATTATTTCCTTTTAAACTTTTGCTCCTCTTTCAGTTTTTCTAGACTTTACTGTTGGCGTATTCGAGAGCAGTGGTGAGACATTGGTAAGTAATTATACTTCATTTCCGTATTTGTCGACATGAAAGGCCACTGTGTCTGGCCGAAATTCGGTCTTACTCAAAAGGTTTACCTTTCGCATAACGAGAAAATTTGCCTTGCGGAGTTTCCTAGCGATGGCTTGAAATCTGCGACAGCGCAAACGCAATATATATATATAAAGGGGGGACTTGAGACTTGAATTCGAACCGGGGCTCAGAAAATTTGAGGGAAAGATATCTTCCTTACAAGATGGCGTACCCTTGAAGCTACTGTATGGGATGTTGCTCTAGGCAAAAAAGTGTTTAAGTAGCACCTATTAACAGGTAGAGGATTGATTTGAGCAGGCCAGTTGCAGAAGCAGGAGGCACGTGTACTCTCAAAGTGTAAGCTTGCCTTATCGAGGTGAAGGGAACTCTAAAGAGAAGACCAAACCGACAGAACATAACATCATGGTGGTGGTATTATAAGACAAAACAGCCCCACATTATACCTACAGAATTTAGGTTAACGTGATCAGATCAAACGTTCAAAAGCACGTTAATTGTGCTTTTGTATATGAAGTGCTAAGGAGACAAGAAAAGGCCACAATAAAATCCTATGTTAATCAAAGGTCAGCTTCCAACATTTTTCATGTTAAATAACGTATTTGCCGTTTTATACGATTGTGTTTGAAGCGCCCACTTCAGCGACAGCTGTCCAAGTCTGTTATACATGACAATATGTTTCAGAATAGAAGCGAAGAAACATAGAATGCGGAAGGGCAACCACAGTGGCATGCACACGCTGCAGCTAACATCCTTACTACACGACACTCCAGCCATAGTTATAACGCGCCCATTACAGACCATGAATCAACAATGATTTAAACAATAATCAAGGCAATGTCGCAAAAGAAGATGGCATGATCGCGACAGTTCTACCAGAGGGAATAAAAATTTTGCAATTGAAATGAAAATACTGCTGCCCACAGCAACACAGCAGGAGGCGCACGTGTCAGAAAACATTGGACATTTGTGTCTCATATAGGCATGTACATGCTAACAGTTGCGGAGCTACAATCTCCTTTATTGGGACTGGGTTTCACTTGTTCATTTATCTGTTTATACGTAACTTATTTGAGGAACTCTCATAACCCTGATTGCTATGGAGGACAACGCAAATGAGGGGGGTTTCAAATAGTTCAAAGTGACACAAGGCGACGGGTTAGAAAGGTACAGAGTGAAGAAAGCGAAAAAAGAAAGACAAGAGCACAAGAACAGAAACATTGAGAGGAAACCAATGCAGAAACAAAACGTGGTGCTGCGTGCTTCCCAAATCGTAATAAAAAGTCGGCGGAAGAGAAAAATTAGGAAAAGTGAACCGGAAGACTATAAACCACACCGTCATACATTCTTCAGCGTCACTTGGGCTGAGTTAAAGCCCACAAGAATGCAAGGGCCTGAAAGCCCTCGCATCATCTCCACGTGCTGTACTACACAGTCTATCCACTTTTTACAGCCAACCTGCTTGCACCTTACTCTCCCCCACCGCGGCTTTCATTCCGGTGACGCAGCGTTACAGAGCACCGAATCTGCGCTTCTGGTCGCCTCCGGTGCGCCTCTTTCACACATCTTTACCCCTCGCTACCACCGATGCATTTGTGAAGTTGCGTGTGAGCGATGACGACGCTAGCAGTTGCACTTTAAACTTTCTATGTGCCGGACGAGTGTCGTTAGCTCGGCGCGCACTGAAACACGAATAGGCGCGATAACAGCAAAAAGCAGCTGTCGCAGAACGTGCGAGCACCGCTGCTGTCATCTAAAGTTCTACTTCATTTGGTAGCTGCAAATTCCTCCCGGATAAAGAGCAAGTTGCCCGGTCGAAGCGCTGATGTGAGCAGATTATCCCTATTCAGCTTTAAGGGCATTGGGAGTGAAATTTTCACAGGTGCCTTCATACGTTTAAGGTGGGTCACTTGCATGCACATGCCAATCAGATTTTGTTTTGTGCACTCTTTGGACTGCGCCAAGCTTCACTCGTAATCCTAGTTTACATAGTAAAGGGCGCTGAAGTTTTTTGTTTTGTTTTGACGCTAGTGGGGTCCGCCACGTATTGTATTTTGGCGCCACTGCATCGGAAACCAAGAATAAATCAGACGTGTGTTCCCGCACAGAAGACATTGTTCAGCGTTCAGGAAAGCCGGTGTTTTGTTGCGTTTGTGGCGGCACTCTTCCGCTTTTCATCAGTCCGTAGTTCCAACCGTAGTAACAGACCACCTTGCACTGGGGAGCTCAGAGAGATTGGGATAGATAGCTGATGAGTGGTCACTTTGTCTGATCACATTCAAACGCTCGCCAAGTATGTTGTTTTCTCGTAGAACATTCGCCCTTAATGTTACTAGTAGATTTGTCTATTTGTGAGCGCTTTTTGCGCGTTAGGTATCCATAATGCCGACTAGTGGTATGCATGGCTGGAAGGAGTATTTGCGAATAATTTACCTTCTATGAATAAGTTTGATTCAGAAGATTACGGTCAAGAGTTCCTGAGTTTCCTTAAAATATCTGAACACCACAACAGATGCAGCGGTACCTGTGCGCCTGAGAGCATAATATGCCAAATTTACAATGCCGATGGTGCTTGTTTTCAAAATAGTTTTGCTGTTGTCGTTCCATGGTTTTTGACGACAGTGGTGACGAGGGAGTTGCAATTGTACCTTAACCATTATATCCAGAAATATGATGGTACCCTGATACACTTTGTGAGTGAACTTGATTGATTGCTAGAGCCAACTGCATTCCCAGATGAAGTGAGGAAACGTGCTTTGGCGTGGCTTCATAGAAAGTAAATCACCTAGAAACCGGCAAAGAAATAGTAATTTGTTTTACTGTGTCTCAATGCAAAAAAAAACTATGATGCCACAAAGGTGTTTGCAGTTTTGAAGTCTATTTGGTTCCCCTCGCTGTGCTACCGACCGTTTCTTTATCCCATCGCTGACCTTGAACCGCTCTCGGCCCCCTCCGTTAGGTCTCCGCCTCAACGTGATATGAGTTACCACCATTTGACCCGCGGACGGATGAAACCGGAAGCGTGCCACCGAAGGCCTAACGAAACTCCGTGTTTTCTGTGCTCCTATCACCGGCCGCATAAGAAACGTCAAAATTCGCCGCTGGTTTTCGCCAAAGTGCCAACGTTGGTGGCTTTCTACGGCTTTGAATAAAAACGAATAGGGTGAACAGAGAATACGCAGTATTAGCCATGAGGCCATTTGTTTACTGGGCGGCGTGGAATTCAAAAGCACGCACACACCAACGGACGGACGGAAATAATCCAAACAAGCGCTTAAAGAGAGAGACCGGGAGACGAAGTGCCGAGAGTTAATCGAAAGGTATTATGGTCCTCACAACAACCAAACCACAAAAAAAATCAAGGGCAGAACATCGTACTTGTGCCTTACAACATTACACACATATCATGTAATGGTTTCTCCCTGTGCCTTGTCGTTATGTAAACATACATTTACTGCTGCGTGGCAGCGCGGTTTTCGAAAGTGAATATGAAGATATATTTGCAAAATCCGCGGCGGATGTGGTCGTAGATTAACGCATGTATTTCACCGAGGCACTCTTTCTGCAGGAGGGTTGCAATCTGGGCTAGTTGGAAAGACATTCTCGGATAAAACTAGCGCGAACTGACACAAAGAAGAAGTCAATGCAACACAAGGACAGCCACCGGTCTAACAACTAAATTTTTATTACAATATTGTTTGTGGTGAGTATTTATATTCCCCCTTCCAGGTATTATAATTTACTTGTTAGACCAGCGGCTCTTCTTCTGTTGCACTTCCTTCGTCTTTGTCTGAGTTCGCGCTGTTTTGATTTAAAAACTCTTTCTGCATCTGGTTTCCTTCGAGAAAGTTGTCCTTCCGATATCAATAATAATGGCGCTTTATCAATATCGTTAGATGGAGAGCCGATGGGTGGGCAGCTGAGCTAAACCTCATTGTCATAACTTCTTGGGCAAAGCGGGTGAAGGTCTAAGGCGGGCCCTCCGGGAAAGGAACAAGGTCCCGGTACATGCTAAGCAGGTGGGAGAAGAGTAGGTGGATACCAGCACATATAAGACCTAGGGTTGTTTATGTGTTAAAGCCTAGTTGCAGGGTGTGCAAGATTGGCACGTGTGGTGGAGACAAAACTTAGTAATGGATGGTGGCTATCGATTGCCCCACGATACAATAAACGCTGTAGTGGTTCGGCCTTGCTGCTACCGCAAGAAGCGTACGCTGAAGCCGTTATTTTAACAACACAGCGGTTTCTTCGCCGCTCCCAACATTTGATGCCTGACAGTAGCAGTTCGGCGCAAGGGGCAATCTTCAAAGATAGGGTTGTCATTAATGAAGTATCAGCCACGGCGCGTTCAAGGCCGGCGCCGGCTGCCCTCAGCTGCAGCCGCGGGTGTTCTCCTCAGGAACGTCAGAAACGATGGGTGAAGGCGGGCGCGGTCCAGCGCGCCTCCCATGGCGCAGCCCGTATAACGGTAGACCGATGCCACAGATGACCTCCTAAGAACGGGGGGTCCTTGCAGAAGGGCCAAGCGTGCCAGGGTGCTGTCCATGGCTCCTGCACCGCGGGGGTGGTGTTCGGCGCACACGCCAGTTCTAAAAAGATGCCTTGGCGACCGCGCATAGTTCTGCGCAGGGTAATCGCGCAATGCCTTCCAGGCGTGCAAGATGCACCAGATACACCGGTCGCGCTGCTTCGACGCTCGAACGCAAACGCACAACGTGTTCAAGCGTAGACTTGCCGCGTCTGTTCGTACACTGTCTCCTTCTCAATACGATACCGCTGGGGGAGATCAGTACCATGATTGAGAATGCAGTTGTAGCACGAGAGACGACGCCAGCGTCGACTGCGACGTAGGATTGAGAGTCTATCCGCCCCCGGAGCGGTATACTTGGGAAACGGGTGCCGGTGATGAGACGCTGTATGGACTTCATAATGGTATTTGTCGTAGTCTTGTTCTACCTGCTGAAACTGGTTAAGATCGGAAATATGAATGAGGCCATACTGTTCCCCTGTAGCAGTTATGCGTCGCTAGAGGGCCGATGCGATCGATTGCTCTCTGAATAGGCTGCGCAGTCCCTCTTTCTTGTGGCTGAATACCTCACCACCCGGATCAACAAGCTACACCATTGGTTCCACGAAGTCTTCCGGATGCGGGGACACCTTTTTCTGGAAAATCGGGCACGTGGTTTTTACGGCTTCTTCAACTTCGAAGCGGCGCTGGTCTAGTTAGGGCAGTCGTGAAAGTGGGCCGCCGCGACAGCAGGCGGTGAACTGGGAGCGAAGCGGAACCGTCTGAATGGTGTTGCAGGGACAGCAACTGGAGTACCCCAGTCTAACACAAAGTCGTCGTAAAAAGAAAGGATATTTCACCGGGCGAGTTCTGCGCAGAAGCGGGTGGCTCGGCAGCCACAGGCAGTAGAATCTAAGTGCTCAAAACGCTAAGCCTAACGGCAAAGGGAAGCAGAAAAACGGATGGAGTCTGAGCCGGTGCCGGCGTACGTAAGACGCGGAAGCAACGCGAGCCACCAAGAAAGCTGGGATGATTTGATTTGCCGAAGGAAGATGTCAAGATAACATTAGGAACAAGACATGGTCAACAGGCCAGAACAAGCCCAGTTTTCCTGACAGACTGCATAATCGTCGCTGCAACCATCGGCCTGACAGAAGCCGACGAAGACATGCTGGGCACAAATAATTACAACAATATAACAGGTATATTCTCAACGAGCACCGAACGGTCGAAAGCCAGCAACAAAATCCGCACTCTGACGAACAAGACGACCGAACACGAGATTTTCGCTTGTTGAAATTCTCTCGAGGATTGTACATAAAGAGCCATCCAAAACATCCCAAGGGCTGAAAGTGAAGAAATGATCTCACCCAGCAGAGTAACACGAGGAATCCCACCATTCTACAATTACGACGAATGGGAAACACGAACATCGTGGTAATCGTCTTCGAGGAAGTTGTAGTGCCAAATTTTGTTTACCATAGGCACCAGACTCGCGACACCATGTGCCGCGTTCGGCAGATACATCCAACACTGGGTCGGGCACCATGCGCCAGCACGTTTGGAACTAGGGCGGAGCCTCTAGTTCCAAACGTGGAACTATTGGTAGCCTCTTGTAGTTGGAACTATTGGTAGTTCCAACTATTGGTAGTTGGAACTATTGGTAGCCTCTTGTATGTTTAAAATAGGTTGCGCTATTCTGCACTAATTCTTCCATACAGCGGAGCAAAACTAAGATTGCTATCTTCGGTTGACCTTAGGTGTGGAATGGAAGGTCGAAACAAATTGGCGTCACGCCCACAGAGGAAACGCATGCGGGGGTTAGCTCACGTGTATACTAACTGGCTTCCATCCCTTCCTCGTGTTTTGTGTTTTGGTGCAGAAAAAAAGTATTTTATTGTTTTCGAGTCCCCTCAATAGGATGTCTTGTTTAAAAATACGATATAAGATGTTCCGCAATGTTTCCGCGTGTTAGCCGATTCATGTGAGTACACTTGTCGAACCACGTTGGTGACTGCAGAGCTATTGACTGAGCAACACTGGCGTTGCACAATGGTCGGATCTAAGTATGGTACCTGGGCTTAGCAACAGTATAACATTCACACTTGTTTGTGTGTATGGGAAGCGGTTATGTTAATGAATGGAACGCACCATGGAATACGACGTCTGGAGAGCTGAAAGTGTAATGGTGATTTTGAATTCATGACATTGATTACAGCATTCGAAATATTACAAAGGCGTGTATCAGCTACACCGTGTGATGTTCTCTTCATGTCTCTGTGTTTGCTCCTGCCGGAGCACCGCAGGACCGATATCACTCTCTCCAGCCAAACAGATAAAGAATATTGCATGGCTTTGTGTCTATGATGGCCCTTCCACCAATAAAGTTTGCAGTTTTCTATTTGGAAATCATCACGTCAGCACGTTTGCACCTAGCAACCAGTATTAAATTTATTTTAAATATTCCTATTTGGCGATATTTTTTCGCTCTTCTCTAACGGCTCTGGCGTGATAACTCTATTAAAAAGTAATTGCGTGGTTTTCATTACCTTGAATTTGGAGGAAAAGCTTTTCTGCCCAAAAACGTTCGAACGCAAACGTTTGGTCCTGCGTTTTGCACAGTTGCAACCTTTATTGAACCCAAGTTATCTTCATTTTTCCTACCGGTTTAGTGGATAACACAACAAGATTATCAGCTGACGCTGAGCTTCAATGGAATATCTACTAGAACGGAGCTTTGAAGCACGAATGTTTCATACCGTAATTGTGTGTCACACTGTGCCGTGTGTGGCTGCACACCTGCAGCCCGATTTGTGAACCGAGGATGACGCACCCTTTTTCTACCCCTTTAGGTGGGTGCTTTTGCAGGAAAAGCTCCTTCAGGTTGGGGTTCTAAGTATGCACCCTATGATATTTTAGGCCGAAAAGGGTGTTGTAAGGCACCCGTCGTCTGGGGTGCATCAGAAAGGGTGCTCCTGAGGCGACAGAATCCAAGCACCCTAAAGGGTGTAAAATATTTGTTATGAGGGTGCTCCTGCGGCGACAAGCTGAACGCACGCTTTTGAGAGTAAAAATTTTTAGTGTGTACCAACAGGTTAAAGAGTCAACTCTGCTATGATTTTATTGCATGGGTACAACTCGCATTCAGGCTCATTTGTTGATGTATGTTTTGCCGCCTCACGCGTTGCTTCCTCCAATGCACCATTTTTTAAACACTGGAAAATATCTTTCTCTGCAGTACTTTGTGTAGGCGTCTACACAATTATAATGTTCTTCCCAGATTTTACTTCGCCATGCGTACATCTCGCATTGCAGCTCACCTGAAAAAAGAAAACTGTCGTTAATATTTTTCCATTGACATTAACTTTGAATTGGATCATCATAGATAGCTAAAAAGACGAGCTGCTTTTCGTGGGTAATTTAAACGCACTTTATTTACACAAAAATTTCAACAATTTGTAAATGCCACCTACTGAATATATTATATTTGATATTCAGTACTTCATGCGACCTGACTTTTAACGAAAAGGTTTCAACACAGACTTTTGCATTTATTTTTCAGGCATCAGAAGGCAAAAATAAAGCACAGATGTCGGTCTGCAAGGCTAAGCAGGTTTACACGTATTTGGCACTATTTTAACATAATATTTACATTACAAACTTTTTACGAAATTAGGACACCAGCCTTGTGTTTATTTTATTTTTTACTTTGTCCGAACAACAGTTTTAGTTTATAAAATAAAAATTCGAAACCTATGAAATAAAAACCCTGGGCTACCAAATGTGCCTCCAAGCTGCGTAAATTCTTTAAAAAGCATTATAATACGAAAGCCTTATCTGCCCCATTCTGTAAAGAACCTTCGTGTTTGTTGTGTGGTAAAGAAAATGGTGGCATCTCATGGTTTCCCCAAAAACTAAAATAAATAAAAATCTTGGGGCCGCTTCAATCTCCTTCCGCACTTTGAAGGCGAAAATGTGGCGATATTTATAACCAACTCAATAACTGCATCATCGCATTTGCATAGCTTTCTACAAATGTGCGTGTTTGTCTTTAGGCGCAAAGTGTTTTATCCGCGTTTTTTGTTCCTACGTCGTGCATGCGTTTTCTTAATTGCGTTTTGTTTCTTCATTTCATGACCTTATCTAAATCACCATGCAAACCGACACACTCCATAGGTCTCCTGGAATACATTTTTGGCCTGCGTGGTCGGCACCTGCTGCTGCCACACGCCGTCACGTTCCGGTGTAACCCGGTAAAGTTATTTAATAAGTTTACCTTTCAAATTAATAGTTTTGGTAATTTTGTGAAGCGGTAAATTGATATATTTCTGCAGATTTCTGGTCATTCTCCCTAGTGAGTAAGGCCCCAAAGAAAGGAAGGATAATGAATTTAATTCAGCGTTTACAACGTTGAAAATCGCAGAGTCACAAAATAAAAGACAGCACATTGTGTAATGCCCAGGGCTGCAACTGCGAATCCTGTGTTGCAGTCACACATGTGTTTTTTTTTAATTTAGACTTTACTCTGGTGACCGTTTTCTTGACCGCACAAGAACAGCGACAACGGCGTTTTGGTTTCTAGAATGCGGCACCTAAGTATTTTGCCTGACTACTTTCCTGCCCGCACCGCACAAACGGGTGGGAAAAGAAACACATCTACTCTATGGCCACTATTATTGCTTCACAACTCTGTGCTGTTGTTTTTAACGTTTCTGAGGTTATATTGGTTTCAGTATTGAACTCGTTCTGCCCCAGTAGGGTGAAAAATTGCACAATAAGAAATGACGGCTTCTGCAGAGCGAACAATCGAACTCCCCCAATACGCATGCTGGTATTTCTTCTTGGCAATCAGGATTTTTGCCGAAAACCAACGTAGGAAAGCAACTCAATCACTTTAAAAACGTGTTAGGTTTAAGATTAGGCCTCTAACCTTCGTGTGGTGTCCGTCATCACGCTTAAAAAAAATGGACGCCATCCCGCCCTGCGAAAGTGGACGTCCAGGTCAGCTGTTGTAAACCCT
>JABSTR010001530.1:0-64639 GCA_013339765.2 Haemaphysalis longicornis | reverse complement strand
TTTGTGTGCGTGTGCGCGTGTATGGTGTTGTGTTGTGCGTGCGTGTGCATGCGTGCGCTTGTGTGCGTGCGTGCGAGCGTGGTGCCGTGCGTGCGTGTGCGTACGTTGCGTGTGTGTGCCCGATGCCTTATTCCCTCCCTCGTTATTTCGTATAAACTTTCGACGTGAACGTGTCTCGGTGCCCGGTGCAGGTGCATGACGGTGTAGTTTAGGATCAAGCTGCGGTTTTGCTCTGCGGCAGGTTGGCGCCGTAGGGAGGGGGACGAGGGAGGCGGGCGCCAGGCAACTCATCTCCATGAGGACGCCCGCGCTAAAGTCAGGCGGCGCCGATTTGGCGCGATCACGCGGCGCCGCCTCTCTCCCTCGCCTTGCCTCTGCCAAGCGCTCAAGGACAAGCGCTCCAGTATCCTTCCTCCACCTTGCTTGCCGTTTTCAATCTTTTCGTGGTGGTGTTTTGCTGGACACTCTCGCTATGCGCCCTTTTCACCTGGGATTACTCTTGAAATAAACCGTTTGGAGGGTTGTCCAGAGCAAATTGACTGCGCAATTTTAGTGGCGCGGATAGCGCGCTTCGAGATAGGAATATTTGCGCGCTCTAGCCAGTATTTTGACAGATGGCAACAGCTTTCTAAGCTTTTCTTCCGAACTGGACTATTTCTTTTATGTTTGCCACCGCTGTCAAAATTTTCAGTGTTTATTTTCTTTTGTAGAATCTGAGCGAAATAGCATGGACAATAATAAAGTTATGCGGAATGGCTTCAGGTATATTTGCGAGAATTTGTTCATTTCGCAAAAGAATCCAGCGACGATTACCGCTTTGAAAGTGCCATATCAAGACATGTGCTTATAATAACCGAATACATACTTAGAAAAAGGGAGACCCCATTAATGAGAAAGGTAAATTTTAGCTCAAATCAGTAAGTATTTCATGCCCGAAAATATTTGTACGTGCGTGTGAGTGGAGGAAGCGAGTGGTGATTGCGAGTGAGTGTGAGTGGCCATTGCAAGTGGTGAGTGCGAGTGCGAGGGAGTGTAAGCGGCGAATGCGAGTGGTGAGTGGTGAGCGCGGATGAGCGCGAGGAGTGCGAGTGGTGAGCGTGAGCGCGAGCGAGTGTGAGTGGTGGGAATGAGTGGTGAGCGTGAGTGCGAGTGAGTGCGAATGGTGACGACGAGTGGAGAGCGTGAGCGGGAGTGAGTGCGAGTTGTGAGGGTGGAGGGGTGAGCGTGAGTGCGAGTGAGTGCGAGTTGTGAGAGCGGAGCGGTAAGCGTGAACGTGAGTGAGTGCGAGTGGTGGGGCGAGTGGCCAGCATGAGCGCGAGTGAGTGTGAGTAGTAAGGGCGGAGTGGCGAGCGTGAGTGCGAGTGAGTGCGTGGGGTGAGGGAGGAGTGGCGAGTGCGAGTACGAGCGAGTGCGTTAGGATAAATATATTTTTTTGAGTGAGTGAGTGTGAGTGAGTGGTATCCAGTTTTGCCGAGCTACGCCTCCGCGAATCGCAGGTAACGGCTGGCAGAGTCTCTGGTTTCACTCTTTGTAGAGCCACGTGCGTGAATTCAAGTGATGGAGCATGGAGGAGGAGGAGGCAAAACTTTATTCGATTGAAGAGCTGGTAGGTGGGCGGGTCCTAGTCCAGGACACCGTTGGTTCTACCCGCCGTATTCGCCCTTTCGGCCAGCCATAACTGCCTATTCGGGTCACAGCTGGCAAGTTCTCTCCCACTGCTCGTAGGTAAGACTGGGAATTGGTTTCAAGCCCGGTTTATTGTGGCACTCCCAGACCATGTGATGCAGAGTAGCGCGTTGGCCGCAGTAATTGCACACGGAGATACAACAGAGTGTGAGGTGAATGGCGTGTGGTCTCGTGGGGTGTGGGAACGTGTTTGTTTGTAGACGGCGGAAGGTCACTTCTTGTTCTTTGGACAGCGAGTCAGCTCCTGACGGATCAGTGCGTCGGGATAGCCTATGTGTTGTGTTATGTCGTTGTGGGCGTCGTTTAAAGCTTCACAGTCCAGCCACCTTCACAGCGTGAACCGGAGCCATTTTTTTTCTTTCTTCTGTGCAGGATAGCAAACTAGGGCCTCGCCAGGTTTTACTTCCCTGCCTTCCTTCTACCTCCTTTTTTCCTTACTTTCTCTCTTGAGCATGGAAGCGTGCTAAAAATTGTGGGCTTCGGCAGGCCGCCACTGTCATTTAAACATAGCTAAGCATAACGCTCGAAAACTATAGGGTGAATTCAGCGCTTTCCGTGATTAATTGGGATATACTAGAAATGAGCGAGGTCAGAAAGGCTGGGGTTGAATAATTCAACCCCAAGCGGTTGAATAACAAGCTCATCATCTGTCATGGTATGATTTTTTATACATAATGAAATAAGAGATAATGAATTTTCCAGTAAGTCGTGGCGGGTGTGATCAAGATGAACATAAAGTACAGGGTAACATTAATGCGGGTTTACGCATCAACATCTAGCTACAATAGCTAACAGTTTCTATGAGGATGTCGAGTTAGCAACGAATCAAGTTAAAACGGCGACTTCAGGGCTAAGTTGGAAAAAAACGTAGGTAAGATGCAGTTGGAAACATTGGAATCGGCAGTCTCACAAGGAGATTCAGCGAGTATTGGAACTAGAGTATGACGAAATTGTGTGAACTCAGAAAGCCCGCGCCAGGAGCGGTTGGAAATCTGTGGGAGAGGCCTTCCTTCTACAGGTGCACAAACGGGATGTAGATGATGATAATGACCTCCCAGTCCCCTTTCTATCCTTCTTTTTCTGCAATATGACCTCTTTACTTCTATTCAATTCACTATTGTTTATATCTATTCTTTTCTTCTCCCCTTCTTCTTCCCACCACTTTTTCTTTTTACCCATTTTGACTTATCCGCCTTGTCTCTGCAGTGTCTCGTTCGTCCCCAGTCTGAATTTTTGCCCTTGAAATCCCTACGGATTACCAACTAGCTCAAACCCACACGTTGTTCATGTCCCCATTTGGCGGCTCTCCTTTCCGACCTTTGGCGCTACAATTTTCACATCATCCCATCCGTTCACTCTTCCCTTCTCTTTCAAACTCTCTTTTCCCTATCCTCTTCCGCAACACAGTATTCCCTTCTCCCTCTTCCCACCTTCATCACCATAACCAATTCTTCATACCTACCGCTCGTATTTCTCTTATTCAGTTGTCATTCCACCCCACCCGCTTCAACATTCTCTCTGTCTCCTTCCCTCCCCATTTCTTTCCTCTATACTCTTCCCATATTCTTTTCCTTCCTCCCCTCTCTCCTTTATTTTTATCGCTCTCTCAACGCCGATTTTCTTCCTTCCTTACGCCGCTACACTCATCTTCCCAACACCACTCACTTACCAACCCATTCTTATTAAGTCGGTAACACCTAGTGGGCATATTAACCACTAACATTTCTGGATGATTCGAGTGACAGATAAATATATCGACAGAAAAATTATAATCGCGTTTACGAAGTGTAACAAAGAATATAATACTAATCAAGGTCGCGAATTTGATTAAATAGCTTCATTGGGCAATGAATGAGCTTCACATGACAAACTAAAGTACTATATATTATTTAACGAAGAAACAAGCTGTCGCGGCGCGATACACCATGACCAACACTATCAGAAGTTGACCAGGCAGGGATGGCACATTGCTTCGGGCTCAGTTAAAACGGTAATACATCATAAACTGTATCATATCATTCCCCACGATTACTCGCTTATTCTGTCGCCACGGGGCACGTTTCCGAGGGGGTTTCAACGTTATCGTCTTGGTTGTCCAGCTTCGCACTTCACCGGCCATTAAGCAATCGTTGGATGTTGCAAGAGCCACTTCGGGCTGCGCACTTGTAAATAACTGCTCCAACAAATCGAAGCTTTCATGGCTAGGATTCGGGATTTTATGACGTACGCGCACTTGCGGAAAAACAAAATGTGGAAAAGCCATCTTAAAAAGACCAAGCTTTTCGCCAAAGCAAATGCATATCACAGCTCGCCTCGAAACAAAAACTCTACCCACAAAAAGGCAGAGTGAAAAAGTCAAGTTAGAATGAAAAAGAAATAACAAAAGCAAGCGCATGTTGCCGCTATAGCTGGAGCTATGTGTCTCTGTCAATGTACAACGTTGTGTGTTACGTGTCTGCGCAGAATAAGGAGACCAAGCGTATGGCGTTTGAAAACGAACGCCCTGGTGTGTGTGCTATTAGAACGCGATCACCGCCGAAGTCGCGAGCAGTCAAGGCATGAGGTGGACCTCATCTTATACATCTCATCACTAGGATGTACATTTCGAGAAGTTTAGTTGTCATTAATGAGCACCATTTTCAAGATCACCTAGTAGGCTAAAAAAAGTACGTGCATATGTATGTGTCTTTTTCAAAGTGACCACTTCAACGCTTAAGAGAAATAGAATTTCCTTGCTCCTTTTAGAAAAAAAGCCGCCAGGGGGCTATGGAGTCATAAGCTGCTCCACACGAGCTCTCGCTTTTGCGACTTTTCATGCGGAAAAAGGCCATTCACCTTTCCCAGTTGTGCATCAAGAACACCGGCAAGTCACAAGGAATCTCCCGTTGCCACGTTTGCCGCGGTGAGTGCATTTTACGCCAAGATTCCAAGCAGTTAAAATATCGCATCAGGCTAAGCCTCACGACAGCAACGTTCCAAGGCCGGCGGAGGAGAGCGCTTCGAGGAGCCAGTGGCACATGCCCGCACCACGCGCATGAGCAGCAGCACGAGCTCTCCCCGGCAAGCTGCGGCTGGACAAGAGCTCCACGAGCCGGTCCAGCCGCAGCTGCTCGTCGCTGACGCAAGCTCCCACTACCCCACGATGAACCAAGCACCCGACGCGGCGATGCACGCGCAAAGCAAGGAACGAAACGAGGAAGACAACGCTATGCACACCGACTCCACCGAAGAAAGCTGCTCGCCAGCGAAGTGGACATACGATGAAAACAGCGGCAGAACTATCGATTTGCAGCATCAATGGAAAGTGACCGAAAGGAAACGAAACAAGACCGCCGCCACTCATGGAGCACCACCAGCCGCACAACCCACCTCCCAGCACTCGGCCCCGGATACGGCGCAGCAGAAACGTTCCCGGATGCCACCATTGCCCGTAGACGACACGAAAATCATTTATCGCCCACAAGCCGCCCTTCAACTCTCAAAATGGTCCCTCGCAGAAATTACTAACGCCATCGGAAGAGCAAGCAAAATCATGCAGAAGGAATTCTACGACAATGTTCGCATTCAAGTGCAGCGCATCGAAAACCTCGTCATTGCAAGTACTCCAAGGAAAGATCTGGCTTTCGACTTTCTGGGAGAAATCAGCAGCATACAACTAGGACGAGACATATTCACCGTGCGAGCCCATGTGAAAACACCAGAATGGATCAGCAGGGGAGTCATCAACGCCGTTCCACCGAATACCAGTACCGGAGAACTCATGGACGGACTCCGCGTGCCAGAGAGATATACGGTTGTTGCAGCACGAATGCTGGGAAAATCGTCTGCAGCCGTGATCTACTTTAACGGCCCCCATGTACCGTTCAACGTGACATATCAGAGTGGGGACTATCGTTGCCGGCCCTATCGCAAGACAGTACAGTACTGCCGTTCCTGCGGGGAGCTGGGTCACCGCCAAGACATATGCCCGCATCCAGCTCAAAACTTCTGCCACAAATGCGGCCAGACAAATCAACTACCTGACCACGAGTGCCGGCCTTACTGCAAAATCTGCAAACAACCGCATGAGACGGCAGGAACAGACTGCACGCAGAAGCTGAAGCCAGGACCACCCCCCCACAAGGTTCGGCAGCAATGGGAAGTAAAGAGCCAAGATCCACGGAGCGGATGGCGGCCCCGCACAGAAGACTTCCCGGATCTACAAGCAGCCAACAGCACCACTCAAATAACAGCAATAACAACGCGCAGAGAAGAAGCAGCAGATCCAGAGCGCATTCGCAATCTCGATCCGGCTCGCGAGCTCCATCCCAAAAGAAGCAAGCTAGCATGTGGCAAGCGACTGGAAGAGCTCCGAAGAGAGCTGCCATCAAAGCTTAGAGATGAAGATCCAAAGCCGCAAACACTCATTGATAAGCTGCTCCAGCGCTGTCGAGGACAAGAAGCGACGCCCTCCGGCTACTCACAGAGGAGCGCGAGCTAACTCCGAGAAATCCCAAAAGAGAGTAAGCTACGCCAATGTGGCACGTGTATCTCGTACAAACACCACTCCGTCTCTTTATTTTTTTAATAATTCGCTCTGTTGTTTCTATAAGTACCTTGGCGTTCACATCACATCAAACTTGTCCTGGGCCCTTCGCGCGAATCGTTATTAACAATGCTAACCGATGCTGGGATATATAAGGCGAAACTTTTTTAACGCCCCGCGAACTTAAACTGTTGCTTTTTCAACTAGTACGTTCAAAATTAGAGTACGCCGCGCCGATATGGGATACCATCACGAAGCTAACATCTGCACTTGAACTTGTACAGAACAGCAATTCGCTTCATTCTCTCCAATTATAACCGAGGTGCAAGCATACAGCAATGAGAAATAACTTCGCCTACCTACGTTGCTCGTCGAAAGCGTTCCTGTCGAGAAGTACACTTCCCAAGATCACTCTCACAAAGCTGCTGCAACACAAAAACGTCATTCATTTCTCCCCCCTCCACACCTTCCCGTGACATTGTTAATATTAAGTAACCTGAATTTTCGCGAGAATTTAGCTAATATTGTATATTCAGATGTTTTTGTTGTTATACTCACTGCACGATTTTTTTTGCTTGTAACCCACTCCCCTCATTCAGCAATAAATAAAAAAAAAACTGAAGACAGAATAGCCGCACTTGAACAGAGGATCATGGCAAACATACAGCAGGTCGTCGCGGCAGAAATCCAGAAAGCCATAGCGCCTTTTGCGGAGCAAGCATCCCACAACACGGTAATCTTTGACACCTTCGTCGCATACGCCAGGAAGAACTGCATCACCAAAACGACGCTCGACTCAATCCTCAGCCCTATAGTTGCGGCGCGGAAAAAGGCACGAAAAGATAGCCATGACGCTTCCCGTTCTTGCTCATTAAGTCGAGAAGAGCTCTCTGACATTGAATCTATCGAAGATGGCAGTCCAAACTAACGGCACCACAGACGTCTTTCAAACCAAAATCTGGCAATGGAACTGTAGATCTATCAGGCGCAAAATCCCTAACCTCCTAGAACTCACTAAACAAGATGAACCAGATGCGATAGCCCTCCAGGAAACGTACAGCACTAACATTCGCCTTCAAGGATATAACGCCTTCAGCAGAACAGAGCGCACCACAGTCCTGACTAAAAAGACCCTTACCGCCCAATTGCACGAAATCATGGACACCAACGTGGACCATACACTTGTCGAAATCTTACCTGACAGAAAGACTCAGCAAAGCCTCTTCATTTTAAGCGTCTACAGCCCCCTCGAGACCAACTGGCGAACTTCGAGCAATTTATAAGGAAAATCAGGAACATCACGAAAGGGCACAAAGTCATGATCGCGGGTGATTTTAATGCTCCTCACACGGTGTGGGGGTACCCGTCAACAACTAAGAAAGGGACCCGCATACATGACGCCGCCCAATCTCACAATTTAAGTCTCTGGGACGATCCGCTGCAACCAACCCGAGTAGGCAACAGCGTCTCCAGAGACACTAATCCCGACCTCACCTTTACCCACGGCATCCACCAGGCAGAGTGGACCCGACTGGAGGAGACGTTAGGAAGTGATCATCACATCCTACAACTCGAGATAAGCCACCGAAAAAGAACCATTCGGTCCGGGACAGCAAAGATCACAGATTGGAAAGCCTTCCGTACCGACGTCAATCCTGGAAACATCGAAGAAATTGACAAATGGCTTTCTAAGATACTTGAAAAAGCGGAGGAGCACACAAAAATAATTCAACTGAACACAGATACTCCCGCTGTTGACCTACACCTTTCCCACCTTTGGGAAGCAAGAAGAAGCCTCCTCAAACGGTGGAAAAGACAAAAGCACAACAGAAAACTCAAGCTGAAAATCGCCGCCATCACTAAGAAAGCCGAAGAATATGGCGCCCTACTCTACCGGCAAAATTGGGACAAGGCATGTGACCAACTTCAGGGCACCCTCAGCACAAAAAGGACCTGGCATATTTTACGAGGCCTTCTGGCGACTACACGGACAAAAATGCAGCAAAAGCAAGACCTTCAAAAAATCGTCCATTCATACGCAGGCACCCAACAAGACATACTAGATGAGATTCAACGCAAGTTTGCCGGTGACATCCCATCGAGTCCGACAAGTACTGATCCGTACCGTGGCCAACATAATCCCGACCTCGATAGACCCTTCACAAAAGCTGAAATGGAGGCAGCCCTGGCCAAACTCACAAGGAATACTTCGCCCGGCAAAGACAAGATTACCAATAAGCTCCTCCGTAACCTACCTCCAAACGCAACAGAAGCGCTCCTAGAGTATTTTAACGTATGTTGGGAAACAGGCGAACTACCGGCAACGTGGAAGCATTCGGATGTGACAATGATTCCTAAGCCAAACAAGCCTCTACGTATTGAGAATCTTCGCCCTATATCGCTGACTTCCTGCGCGGGTAAACTTCTTGAGCACATGGTCCACGAACGGCTCACGCCATATCTCGAGGACAACGGGTACATACCGGACACAATGTTTGGGTTCCGACAGCATTTGTCTACCCAAGACATCCTGCTTCTGAAGGAGGACATCATAGACCGCTTGGATCGCCATCACAAGTCCTGTATACTCGCTATCGACGTCAAGGGCGCTTTTGACAATGTCAAGCATGAAAAGATCCTCGAAAATCTGCAAAGTACCAATTGCGGCCCCAAAGCTTACAATTATGTTCAAAACTTTCTCACGAATCGCACGGCAACGGTGGGCATCGGCAACCTTCGAGGCGCAAAATTCCACCTACCAAACAAAGGCACGCCTCAAGGTTCAGTGGTCTCCCCGCTGCTTTTTAACATCGCCATGCTGCACCTGCCAAAGAAACTTCAAACTATCGAAGGACTGAGGCATGCTCTTTACGCAGACGACCTCACGCTGTGGATGAGAGCGCCTACAACTGGGAGACAACAGGACGCCCTGCAGGAGGCTATCGACGTGATAGTAAACTACTTGGACTCTTGCGGCCTCCAGTGTGCTCCGGAGAAGTCCGAACTTCTCGTGCTGAAGGCTCGAACTCGAGGACGACCACCAAACTTCTTGATCCGGATCCCAGCGTCACTCATTATGGAGTGGAAATTCCCAGGGTCAACTCCCTTCGTGTACTAGGTCTGACCATACACAAGGATGGATCGGGTGCAGCTCATCTTCCCAAGCTACAACAAACGGTGACACAAGTCACCCACCTCGTTAAAAGAATCGCGAATCAACGAAGGGGGCTCAAAGAACAAGACACCTTGCGGATCATTCAAGCATTAATAACCAGTAGGATCACGTATGGCACCCCATACTTAGCCTTAAAAACGTTGAAATAAACAAATTGGACATAATTATTAGGAAAGCAACCAAGACTGCTCTAGGCCTTCCTTTCATGGCATCCACCGACAAGCTGCTTAAATTAGGCGTACATAATACGTGGGAGGAGATGGTCGAAGCCCACAAAGCCAGCCAACTCGAACGCCTCAAGCTCACTCCTACAGGCAGAGCAGTACTCCGTTTCCTCAATTACAGTGAAACCTACATCGCGGACACCGACCAAAAAGCGAGACTACCATCGGAACTCCGAGAGACAATCTGTATAGCACGCATACCACGTAACATGCATCCCACTTACCACAAAGAAAGAAGACAGGCAAGATCGAAGGCACTCCTCCGAAAATATGAAAAGGATTCTAACACCAGATACACAGACGCTGCTCGATATCCAGACCACACTGCTTTCGCAATAAGCGTCACGGACCCACGAGGCAGGGAATTGACGTCGGCAACAATACCGGCTCGTAACCCCGAAACTGCAGAAGAAGCAGCCATCGCCTTGGCAATGACGACCTGCAGCGACCGAGCACTGATATTCACCGACTCCCAAGCGGCATGTCGGAACTTCCAGAAAGGACGCGTGTCCGCGACGGCTCTTAAAATCTTAAAGACGCGCCCCCAACTTCCTGACACCTACGTCACCTGGATCCCGGGGCATGAAGGGATGGCGGGAAACGAAGCAGCGCACGCTGCAGCCCGAGAGCACACCAGCCGGGCCTTCCTGCCACCCAACATCCGTGCTGCAACGGGCGCAGCAGACGTACCCATCACCTACAGGGCCATACTTCAGCACTACCGACTTGAGCGGAGGAGATATCCCCCACCACACCCCGACCTCACCAAGGAAGAGAGCGTAATCTTTCGTCGGCTCCAAACAAACACGTACACACACGGAATAATCATGAACCGCATCTACCCCACGCAATTTTCATATCTCTGCCCTTACTGCGACATACCCGACACCTTGGCACACATGATCCTGGAGTGCCCTTGCGAAGACCGCCGTCCAGACCCACCTGTGGATAGCCAAGCATCCTCAACAACCCTGACTGCCGCACCACAAGATATTGCAAGCGCCCATACCACCGGTGACCACGACATCGCTGAAAAGTGGGAGGCACTGCTCGTCTACGAGGATCCGGAGAACCAGAAGAATCTGGTGAACCGGGCGAAGACGGCAGCCACCGCCAGAGGTTTCCTGGACTGAGGAGACCTACCACCTCGGACCGGCAAGGAACAAGTCCTGGCTAGTCTTTTCAGCAAATAAACGTTTATTCTCTCTCTCTCTCTTGCTCCTTTTACATAAATTCTATGTCGCATCTGTGCCATGTGCTAAAAGCTTCTCTGGTCATCAACTTTTACAGGGTTGGAATGGCGATTGAATTTTTACTCAAATATATTAATGCCGGCTCGGAGAGTATGATTTCCGAGGGTTAATTGACGATAATTTTTTGAAGCCAAAACCCTTTCTTGGGCTATTTAGGCATGAGAATTTTGGTTGCCTGCCTGCCTGCCTGCCTGCCTGCCTGTCAGTCAGTCAGTCAGTCAGTCAGTCAGTCAGTCAGTCAGTCAGTCAGTCAGTCAGTCAGTCAGTCAGCCTCTAAAACCAGCCATAATTGTTACCAGAGAGTCTACTCATTAGTGGGTACGTAGGACCTAGTATAACTGGTCGGAGATTTGCGTGGGTAAGACGAAAACGAGAAAATATAGGAGAAAGCGAGATAAAGGTATTGGAACAAAAGTTTATCGGGGTACTTAAGTATGCTTACGGGGTTTGAAGGCGAAATTACTATTGCCACGAGTACTTTTGATATGCACCTCATCCATCGACACAGCAGCCACGCTATTATACAGTCCTTAATCTATTTTACCCACCTCAAACAACATTACAATTCATCATAATCCATCTCGACCCAGCCTAATAAATCTCTGTTCTTTTAGGGCGCAGCCCTTTGGCGGACGTTTGTGGACTGAGGGGCGTCGCCGTCAGTATCATCGAGCGAACGATGGCAGGTCCTAAGAGACAAAGAAAGCAGGAGACTGTCAAGAAATTGGGAGGGGTGGACGGTTCGCCGTGCCGGAGCGATACGCTTCTCCGAAAGTCTGCGGAGGGGAGGGGAGGTATGCTGTGCCCGCACGCGACGCTCGACTGCGCGACGCTTGGCGAAAACATGAGGGGGCGCGCGTGACGATGATGTGCGCTCGCTTCCTAAGACGCAGTTCGCGGTCACCTCCTGAGACGCACTTCGCACTGCCGTCGCAGAGGCTCACCATAACTAGCTGCAGCCGAAAGAACGCACGAGTGAGTGCTGCCTCAGCGCACTGCAGCCATCAGGAGTGAGTGCTGAACTGCGAGTGAGGCAACCGGTCGTGCGCTTTGTCAGCCGCTTCAGCTAAACGAGCTGCTGCCAGAGCGGAGACTCCGCACCGCCGACGCCACAACCGTGAGTGATGTCTGAAGGATCAGCGAGTCAACCGGTGCATGTGCTTTGTCAGTCCTTGCAAGTACAAGTTTTCCGTAACCATGTATGTCCGTCTGAAATTCTATGCCTCAACATATTTTGCACAGTAAAAACAGCTCAACAGCTGCGCACAAATATCGCATTGGGGAGTATCGTAATCGCCAGCAGTTTTAAAGCAAAGCTTTCTGCCTCTGCCAGCCAACGATTTCTTTGTGGCGTGCGGGACAAGGAACTCCGAAAGCGGATAAGGAGGGGGAGGGCGGTTCTCACTCCCGAAGCACAGTGTAGATAGCGCAGGGATAGGGCGCTGTTACCCAGCGTTCCCCGCGCACAGCTGCCTGCTCGCACCGGCGGGCGCGTTGGAAAGACCGCTTTGTCGTCTGCTTTAGCGACGGTTGTTTTTGGCCAGTTCTGGCGTTCTTGGCATCCATTGCGCGCTTCCTTCGTACGGCTGCGACAGAACCTCCTGGGCAACCCGGCCCGACGGAATTAAGCGGTCGTACGGCAAAGATACGTTAAAGATTGGTTTTCAGGGCGGTAAAACATTGTAAAGGCCACATACAGACATCTGCCGCTAGAGAAACGCTACCTTCTGCGCACTGCTTTCCACGCATTGGACTCTGTTTTCAAATTGGTGAATACCAATTCTGTTGTGTTTTAAAAAGTATTACAAAAAGCGAAAGGAGCAACTGGACCCGATAAATAGCGATTATAAAAGTTCCCTAAGCTTTATCCGAATTCTTAAACTTACTAAACTAACTAGTTTAAATCGGTATAAATAGGAATCACTAAATTCACATGCCGAATTCTTTCGGTGTCTGCGCATTTGTCGCGCGCTGGTGTAGCATTTACGTAGCACATCAGATTAGCTAGGTTCCACTGTCTTACCCTTCGAAAGACGCCCCACTCCATTTTCTTTCTGCCGACGCACGGCCTGCCTAGAGCGGCGGCGACGTCCGCTGCTCTAGCCCGGCCGTGGCCCACGCTCCTGTGTTCGGGACGCCGCCCCCGCAAATTGCAGGTAACGGCTGGCAGAATCTCTGGTTTAGCTCTTTGTAGAGCCCCGTGTGTGAAATCAAGTAACGTCACATGGGCAGTTATTGTGGGTGTCGTTTAAAGATTTGCTTTCCAACCACCTTCAGAGCGTGGATTGGAGCCAATTTTTTAAATGCGAATGCATTTCTTAGTCGAGCCATGTCAAGCGGCGTGCGGCGTCCACGCGCCCGCAGGTGTTATCTCTCCGCTCTCACCCCCTCTCCCATAGCAACAGCTGCGAGCGCGCGCGCTTCTCCTCTCCCCTAGCAACCGGAGCAGGTGGTGCGGGCGGATCAGCGGCGAGTGAGTGGAGAGGAGGAGCGCGCTCGGGCGTGTGAGGGCGCTCGCATCGCGGGAGCTCGCCGGAGCTTCCGCGTGGTGTTAAATAAATGGTTACGCTACAAATCACCGTCTCCTCATTAATTATAAATTCCTCGCACTCTCGCGCAAAAGAAATGCATTCGCATTTCCTCACGATTCCCTTCGGGCAGGCGGGGTGAATTTTTTTAATCAACCATAATCCAACTCAACCCGCCTTAATCCCAATTTCCTAGTCATTGCTCTCAATGACTAATAAATTATGAAGGTGTAAAGACAGAGAAAATTTATTGTAATATACAGTTACGAGGGCGGGGTGCTCGCAGGCATGGACTTGACGGCGACATTTGTGGCTCGGTTCACCGACGAGATTTGGAGTCCTGTATTTCAGCTACCCAGCGCCCCTTCCCATTGCACGTCCCTCCTTGTGGGGGGAAAGGGATAATTTGGACTTGGCCACATGGAGTGGGACACCGTAGCTCGAGCGCCGCAAGAAGGGTAGTACCATGCTCACTTCACTTGAAATTATACAAGTGAATGGTGATCACGCGATAGAGGCTCGCATTCCTTGCGAAATGTTGGGCGGAATGTGTTCTTTGCTGGTCACATTTTTATCGCAGTTGCTATGCAGCCAATTTTTCCACGAGCTTTGCCACATAGGAAGTGCGCCCAAATGCTGCCAAGGAACACAAAGCGACAAGTTCGTTGCTTTGGTGCTGCCCGTTTGAAGTTAGCTCTGTATTAACAGAAACACGATAACTTACCTGCAAGAGTAACTACTGCTTTTTTCTTTAAGCGGGTCGCATTCAGTTCGAGGTCGCCGTCCCAGTTTCCGCAGACGTAACCATAAAAGTCTGTGCAAGGGTCATTGTCTCCCATTTGTTTTTTAATCATTTCAGCTGCAAAAGAAATAGGTAATAAGATGCTGCTGGAAGTACGTTTGCGCGACATATCGCAATTTTTTGGCTGCAATAAAAAGTAATAAATAGCAAAAATGTAGTTATAGGCAGCACCCGCAACTCATTTTCCCTACTTTATAATAGCATAGCGTTACATTGCGCATTTAGCCGAACTTGAACTAAACCAAAGGCTCTCTTAATAGTAAGTTCTTCTCCTAAAGCTTTTATGAGCACAATAACCACATCTTGGAGACATGCTTGATTTAACCATGGATAAAACAAATTCCGTAGAAGAACCTGCAGTCGACCAGGACCTAATAAATGGAAGTAGAAATACAGATTTTACCGACTGCCGTGCACTCAGGATCCTTGCAGATATTGTCGTCCACTTCTGTACCACCTGAAGAAAAAAATATATATATATATTTCAGTTCTTTGTGGTGGGCTGCAACGCGACGTTTGTTTCCAGTTTTGTTTTTTAGACGATGTGTTTTTTGCAGTAGTCAACTCGTATTCAAACTTTCTGAGTGCGTGCGTGCGTGGGCAATTTTAATGCCGGTTTGACCAAGAAGGCGTTTTTCTGCGTACTAGGGATGGGTCCTACTCTTCAGACGGTGAATTCGCGAAGATTTAGACAGGTCTGAAAGGTTTCCTGTAGTGATGTTAAAAAAATGGAACCTGCATTCCGAAACTTGGCATGGCCTGGTCGAGAGGAGATGAAAGATCCGCACCCCATGCTATGAATGGCGGCATGCGTGCTTGCTTTTTCGCTTGCTACGCAGACTGAAACAAAGTCTGGTGGTTCTCACAGTGGCGTTGACACGTAGCCAGCGCGTTCGAGCTTTTCTTTGTCTGTAATCATGAAATGGCTCCCTGAATTGTCGAAACATCCGGCAAATTTGGCACCCTCTTTAGCTGCGAAATGGTACCTAGAATCCCACCGGTTGAGATGTGTCCTGTGGCTTTATATATTAGATATAAAACCCATAGAAAAATTAAAACAGTTTCACTCGGAAGTGCAGAGCGGTCGGAAGGGCAGAGCAGTGATTAATCCGCAGAGGGGGTGTGGTGCCGTTATCCGCTCATTGCTACCGCCCCTCACGCTCTTCCTATCCCTGTCTCATTGCTCTCTTGATGAACTGAACAGAGGTTTTGTCCAATGCAATTCAAATTTACCGCCTTCGCAGTGCTATAGCGTGCTCTCGCCTGGAACAGCATGAGCGGGAGTTCTATTCTTTTAAAGTAAAGCTTTACTACTTTGTTCCAGTGGTTTCGCCGAGGATGCGCAAGTTAAGCTTTTGATCGGAGAAACACCCCCGGCGACACACCCCTCGAAGCGCATCGCGTGATTCGCAGGGCCTACTGCCGGTGCTGAACACAAGGCCTCGTTTTAAGCCGTTCTGCTCACGTAGCGGCGGCAGCAGCGACGGGAGCGGCTGCTCAGCTGATCGACAGCCGACAAAATCAGCAGCCTCCCACGCATGCACCGCTGGGTCGTCTCGGGCTATGCGACTCATCTTGCGTAGCGTTCGCCGTGAAAGAGTGACGCCGCGTTCGCCGAGAATGAAAGCGAGGCTGGGCCTCCTTCTGTGAGCGTTGCACAAGACCGAACGGCTTTGAGCCATGATCGGCAATACAGCTACATCAAATGTCAACCAAACGAAACCAAGACTCAACCCGACTAAGCAAAGCTTTTGTTTTGCATATCCAAGGTTATCTCAGCTAAGGCGCAACCATTTTTTGCGCTTGCTTTCATTTCGCATGTGCCGTAGCCTTACTGCGCAGTTGGGAAGGCGTCGTTTTTGGCGGCCACGTTTTGGCTCACTATCGTAAAAGCCAACACCAAAGGCGTTTCTAACTAAATGAACGCGGGGGCTGCCAGTTGTTTACACAGATTTTACCTCAAATGTACCTGCAGTTCTCTTTGCGCTAAACAACGGGGAGATGTATGACAAGCGCCAGCGGTTCAGGAGTTTCGAACGGTTATGACTATATAAACTTGTTTTAAAGGAAAGATTTCTTCCTCTACTAGCCAATGGTTCCCTCGTGGCGCGCGGGACAAGAAACTCCCAACGCGCCTCGGGGAGTCGAGAATTCTTTTCACTCACGGAGCATAGTGTAGATGGTGCGGTGATAGAGCGCTATTACCCACCGTTCCCCGTGCTCACCCCGGCGGGCGCGTCAGCGGTACCCTTCCGTCTGCTTTGTCTTCTGCTTTAGCGACGGTGTTGGGCCTTTTTTGGCCTTTTTTGGCGTAATAAAAAAAACATCACGACACTCGTTTACGCCTGGCGCTAGAGAGCTTCGCGCTTGAACGACAAATACTTTTACAGCAAAGCTGTATACGTATACCTCCCAACGGTTTCATCTCCGTTGGCAGAAACACCAAGGCGCGAAGAATACACTTATACACTGCATGCTTCGCCCTTCCCCTTGTTTCACGTTAGTGGAGATGGCCCGGGGTTTTATTAATGTTGATTTTTTTTAATTTTGTGCTTAAAATATGGCAATAAAGAATGTTCTACAATGCACCAAAATACATTGTTGTTCATAGGAACAAAACACGTTTATGCCTTAACTTTCTTCGAAACGGATTCCGCGCTCGACAATTAGCACAGCTTTGAAGAAAACACAAGTGTTTTAATTCTTATAAAGAGTCTCTATCAAAGTTATACGAAAAAAATATTTTTTCTGTATTCGCTGCTCCCCAGTTATATTAATATTCTTTTCGTAACGGCGTAGTACACTCTTTGTTTAACGTGACTGCACAACTAATGAGCTCATGTAATATCTTCCGTTATTGTTTCGCTCTTGAGGATGTGCAACACCAACCCACTTCTGAGGTATACTTTTTGTAGGAAAGCAAACTGCGTTTTCCCTAGGCTTAATTTTTGAAAGCGAAGCGTTAGTGTTTTCACTGATGGCGTCTGTAATGCGTATACGCCCTACAGAAGAGCCAAGTTTCTCTGGCGATGACGATCATATTGTTTGGGAAGTGTAGCAAAATTAAAACGCTTCCCTGCGAACCTCGAGGACGGCTCCGTCTCCGTTACGGCCCCTCCGCTAAAGGGTGAAGTGGGAGAGGCTTTCCGCTAAGGATTGCAAGGTGCACAGGCCCCCCGCATCGGCTCCGTGTTTCGCCGCCACCACTCACGCTGGGTAATCGCTATCCACGCCATCGGAGTGGTACCACGGTAACCGGAAAGTCACGCGCATCACCTGGACACCAGCATCTAGGTCATCGAACCACCAGGAGGTTCGTTCACAGTATTCAAAGTCCATACTAATCCGTCGCCTTCGCTAGGCCTAATCAGGCCTAGCACTCTTGCTCGCCTCATCATTGCCGTGGCAGCTGCGCTCGTACATCGGCAGCTGTGGCGTGTCCACCGACACCGCGTAATATCCAGTCATGAAGGCCGCCGTGTAATGGGAATAAAGAGACCCCGCCGAATTCGAACGACCAGGCTTCGCAACCATCAGATACCGGCAGCATGTCCTACGCGTGGCTGCTCAGGCAACGGCGCAGCAAGTAAGTCCGCCCGAACTCGACTCCAAGAGGCAATACCACCTCAAGCGGCCGACCCAGCGGCTGCCGCCGGCGACGCCGCGCCCGGCAACTGATATCAAAATTGTCCTACGTCCCCGATGTGTCCTGGCCTTTGCGTCACTCGCCAAGGCTGCCCTCGCCGACGCAATACAGGTGCAAGCTCCCGTTACGCAGAAACCGATCGAGAACACATAGTTCGAGTGCAGCAAACCGTTAACTACCTCGTCATTAGCACCCCATCGGAGGTACGTGCCAACAAGTATGCAAGCATGACCTCCTTGACGGTCCACAGGAAACAATACGAGGTCTCTGCTCATGTGGCAGCTCCGGCCAGCACCATACCCGGGGTCATATTTAATATACCAGAAAGCGACACGCCCGACCAAGTGTTCGACAGCATATGTAGCTACAATCCGGACCTCCCATTCTTTACACTAGGCGGCTGAACCCGTCAAATATAGCTCAAATTCTGTTTGATGGCCAGAAAGTCCCCTTTTGGATTCGGTATCGGTCTTCTCTCTACCGATGCAAGCCGTTTCGCCGCAAGACAGGAGCGGGCTATGCCTGCTGCTCCACAGGACACCGACAAGGTGTGTGCCCTAATGCTCAAGTCAGCCCCCGCTGCCCCCGATGCGGTGCTGCTAACCCTGCCGAACTCTATGATTGCTCTTCACAATGTATCGTCAATGAAGGCCCCTACATCATCGGATCGGCTGACTGCCTACGTCAATATCAACCACGACGGCAGACACCTACATATGCCCAAATGGTCAAGACGGTTGCTCCCGCCTTATCGACCCAAGGACAAAGTTATAGACAAGAATTCCCACCGCTGCTGCCAACCGGACCCTCCGGCCGCCAAGGCGTCCTCAAGGGATCCCCCATCAATCCCCCTGCCGGCCAACCACAAGGACTTTATGTCAAGCATAAGCACGTGCCTCCAGGTGGACAACAGGCCACCCCGGACAATCAGGTGAGCTGCCCGGTAGCGCCTGCTCACTGCTCGTCAATCACTACATCAACCCCTCCTCTTGGCACCTTACTGAATATCTTTGGGGAACGCAATGCTATCTGGGCTGAAATCTCCCACCTCTGCCAACAGACAGACAGACAGACAAATGGAACGTAATAACAACAACTTCCAAGCGCGACACAGCAGCAATATTGGTTCTGGACCTCTGGGCCTTCGATCGGGTTTCTCACGCCACCATCATGCGAGGCCTAGAATCGATGGCCCCTGGGGAACGCACTTACAAATACGTGCGTGCGTTTCCCACGGCGCGCACGGTGTTTCTCCAAGTAGGAGATAACAAAAAAAAATTATCACTCTGCGTTACATTGGTACCCCGCAAGCGGCAGTATTATCACCCCTTCATTTTATTCTGGGCATTCTTAATATGGCCAAACGGCTAGAAGTAATACCGCACCTTCACTACAGCCGGTATGAAGACTGTATAACGCTACGGGTAACAGCTAGTAGTGACGCACAAATTAAGGACACCTTGCAGCAAGGGGCCCAAGCGGTGGCCAAAGAAGCCCTCATGACGGGTCTTGCGTGCTCACCCCCAAATCAGATTTCCTCCTTCTACCATCTAAATTCAGATCGCAAAGCCCCCCAAACACCGCAGTTTTTATAGATGGTCACCTGATGCCAGAGGTGCCTGCCTTTACAGGGGTAATACTGGTAATTGGTTTTCAAAGTAAGACAGTATTAACACTCTAATACAGTAATACTGACAGTTTGGTTTTCGGAAACATCAGCCTACAGCACTTGCATTATTGGAACAAAAAGATATTATCCTAAACGCGTTCGAGGGCAAACAAGTAGCTTTGGGGGTATATGTGGATTTCACAAAAGCTTTTGGTTATCTTAACCACGTTTTATAACTACATAAAATTGAGCGTTCTGGCTTCAGGGTGTAAGTGCTTGGGAAATCGAAAACAGTTTGTATGTGTTAATGGCTCTTCATTCGAAAGAAAACAACTTTTGTGAGAGTTTCCTCAAGGAAGCATTCTAGGTCCATTTTTGTTCAATATTTATGTAAATGACATTGTAAACACATATAAAGGAGCAATATTTGTAAAATATGACAGATAGGAAGCTGGGTCAGTTGGTTCATAGTTTTTGAAGTGAGAACCAGAGCTAAGACGCTACACAAGGGGAGAAGAGAGACACAGACGAATTGATTTATTAGAACGATACTTCTCCGACTAAATACAAATTTGTTTGCTTGCGCATGCGCAGATATGCCACACCCTACGCATACAAGGAGGCAAGCAAGGCACAAAACCAATGATCCGACTAAATACAAATTTGTTTGCTTGCGCATGCGCAGATATGCCACACCCTACGCATACAAGGAGGCAAGCAAGGCACAAAACCAATCTCAAACGTGTTACAGTCCGCTAAGGAAAGCTGTTTCTTTTTCATTTCCTGTGATTACCACACAGGGTTCACTGACATATTTTTCGCTGTGTTTATATATCATGGAGGCTTCGATAATCTCTCGCTCCTGCTTCGTCGTACCACGTCCCAGTACGGACACGCTTTTCAGATCCGGGCTGCAAAGGCATTGGTGCACATGTTCCGCCAAGTTGCTGCCCCTTCCATTGTTGAGGCACGTGCGTCGTCCGCGAATTCGGTCATTAATACAGCGGCCCGTTTGGACGATGTAAACATTTTTGCAGGAATATGGAATCGAGTATATTACACGGTCCGCGCAGTCACGAATCTTGTTTGATGCTGCGTTATGCAGGAATTTTTCTTGGACTGCTTATTGTGTAAACGAGCATATAAGCCCGTATGCATGCGGATACATGTTATATATGCGGACGATACGACTTTATTATTCTCGGCTACAACAGAAAGGCAATTATTCACCAAAGCAACCGTCACGCTCCAGCAGCTTGATAAATAGTCAAAGTTAAACGCGTTGAAAATGAACACGGAAAAACAAAGGCAGTCCTTTCCCGCCATAAAACCAAAAACATAAGTATTGGTAAACATCTTAGGCTCAAAAACTCGACGATAGATATAGTTCCTGCCTTAAGAATACTTTGTGTGAATTTTACTGAAAACAGGAGTTAGGATATGCACATTGATCAAATTGCTTCTATGTTGTCAAGTATTGATGGGTTCACAAATATGAATGACAAGAATTTACCGACAAAGGTTAAGCTTCTAACATACAACGGGTTATTTTATTCGCAGATTAATTATTGTCATTTTGTGTGGGACAACACAACGATCTCGAATATGCAAAAGGTACATGTGCTACAGGAAAAAATGCTACGAAACGTATTTGCAGTTTCATGTGACCACCGATCAGAACAATTAGTTTAAAAGTGGTATAATGAAAATACAAAATTTGCATTCCTATCGATTAGGTATCAGCTACAAAGTATATGTAAAAAATAATACAAATTTTCTTTCACGCAAAACTTGCTTGGATTATACAACCGCAGTATATTTGATGCGGAAGCCCCAAGCTTGGGAGATTTATCATTGTAGAACTTGCTGCGGCGAACAAATGCTATAACGAACACTTCCGAAACTACTCAATGTTTACAGTACTTAATAATCAGGTATGTTTAGACAGTATGACATCCTTGAAGGCATCTTTACAGAAGGAAACATGAACTTAGGTGATACATAACATACTCTGTGTTAATTATTCTGTGCAGGTACACATATATGCGTGTATGTATATCTGCATGTATAGATAGCTTAATCTGTGCGTATGTACATGGTTGTGTGCTTATATATATCTGCAAATTGCGTCAAATTTGATGTAAAGACCAACATGCGGAATGAGAAAGTTTGTTTTTTCTAGTCTTGATATTTTTTCGAACAATTACGCGTTGTTTATTACGTTTGAAATTGTATAATTTTTATTTTTATGTGTGCAAAATGGAAGCGCACGATGTTTCTGCCCTGTTTTCCGATCTTTGTATTTGTTCATATTTTTCCTATGTGGGGAGTAGGAAACTGGTCAAGCCATTTCCTCAGCTTTTTTATTTCGATCTCCCCCATCACTTTTGGATGGAAAATAAATAAACTATAATTATTATTATTACAATGCAATCGAGGCAACTTGCAATACATCTCAAAATTAAGTTCCCATGTAAATGAAACAATTGGACTCAAACAAATTTTTGGTCAAAGTCATGGACTCAGAGAGCAGGAGATACTACGACTCGTGCAAATATTTGTCATCAGCCGGATTAGATATTCCTTCCCCTACCTCCGGGTCACCAATGCGGACCTGGCCAAAGTTAGCAATCTATTAAGACGGCATACAGGCCTGCACTGCAAATTCTCCCGAATGGAGCCACTGCCAGACTTGAACGCCTGGGGATCCACAATACGGCTCAGGAGCTTATTAAACAAACAAAACAAACAAACAGACAAACAAAGATTTTATTTCCTCAGAAGTACGAGGAGGCAGGCTGGGACTAAAGGTTACAAAGCCTGACAGAGGCCCCAGCCCCCTTTGGTACAGTACAATGATGAGGCAGAATCAAACAAGCTAGAAATTCTAATGTGAGTTACAAAAATACAAACAACATGTAGAGCACAAGATATTACAGAACAATATGGGAGAGGTACAGTAACGTACATTAAAGTACAAAAGAGTAAAGTAATACAAAATACAGTAATACAAATACAATCAGAGTACAACTATGATTGAGTTTTAAAGATAGACACAACTACAAAACCTGCGCATTACACAGGTCGAGACGACATCCACCGCTCTAGCCATTGAAGCAGATATTCTGATTTAAGAGGTATTCTTTCGCCTGTGTTTTAAATATGTTTCTACTGCATTTGAAATCAATGTGGTCTCCAACTTTGTTGAGTATGTCGGTGCGTTGAAACAGAGAAGACTGCCTGCCGTAGTTTGTTCGCAATTTCGGTGTATGTATTTTGGCACACCTAAGAGGGTATATACTGCTATTGCCGTTATGTTTGCCATGGAGATTTTTTTTGTGTATACCTTGTAAAAGCTTCATATAATAAATTTGGTCAGCCTTAAGCATACTATACTGAACAAATAGTGGACCCGTTCTCAAGTCGGCATAGTGCCCGTGAAAATTGGCAAATAGAAGGAGAACTCTTTTCTCTAAGACGATCAGCCGTTTGTAATTTGTTTTGTTTGTTGTTCCCCAAGCTAATATCCCGTAGCAAAGCCTAGAATAGACAAGAGTGTTATAAAGCTGTGTTTTCAACCAAAGCGGTATTAAGTCTCTCAATCTGTAGAGAACACCAATATTTTTTGAAATTTTATTGCCTAAGTGTTCTATATGAGGATGCCAAGATAATTCTTCATGAAACCACACTCCTAAGAACTTCTGTTCTTTGACTTGGTTGATCATATTGCCCCTATATTCAATATGAATGCCTTGATCTATCTTCTTATTAATTGGTCTAAAAATGATGTAGGTAGTCTTCGATGCGTTTAGCTGTAAGTTATTTTCGTGTAACCACTTTGACAACATTTCTAAATATCTATTTACTTCATACTGGAGTTCTCTTATACTGCTACCGGAGAAAAATATGTTCGTGTCATCTGCATACATGGCTATCTGGGGTGTACAAAATATGTTTGGAATATCATTCACATATATTAAGAATAACAACGGTCCCAGCTTTGACCCTTGCGGCACACCGTGTTCTATTGCCAATAACTCCGATGAAATACCGTTAAATTCAACAAATTGCTCCCTATTACTTAAATAGCTCCTTAATAGGTCTACCGCTATTCCGCGTATTCCTAATTTTTTTAGTTTTATTAGCAATATTTCATGATTGATAGAGTCAAATGCTTTTTGTAGGTCCACGAATAACCCGAGTGTAAATTTCTTTCCCTCTATGTTTTCTATTATACTGTCCTTAATATTAAGCAGAGCTTCCTGCGTTGACTTGTTTTTTTGAAAGCCGTACTGATACGGTGAAATGACCTTGTGTGTGTTGAAAAAGTTTGTTAGTCTATTATATATATTACATCTTCAAATATTTTTGAAAAGACAGTCAACACAGAGATTGGCCTGTAATTGGACAACTGGTCATCGCCACCTCCTTTGTGAATTGGCCTAACTCGTGCTACTTTCAATTTTTGAGGAAAAACTCCAGTAGATAATGTCAAATTAATAATAAAAGCTAAAACTTCACTAATTTCAGAAGCAATGTGTTTAACAGGAAGTGGAGCAATACCATCGATGCCAGATGCGACGTTGTTTTTAAGTTTAAGAATAAAAGTCTGCACCTCACTCGCGTTTGTCGGACTTAAAAAGATAGAGTTTGGAAGTTGTGACTGTTCCAGTATAGCGCTACGTTTATCTTCATCGACCTCCGAAATGTAAGCCCCTGCTTTCATGAAATGCCTATTCATTGCGATTGCCATTTCGGCTGATTCTACCCGCCTACCGTTCAAGCGAGCAACATGCGACTGCGTGCTCTTCTTGCGGCCCGTTATCACATTCACTGTTTCCCATATCTTTTTTGGATCGTTACGTATATCCTTGAAGAGGCGTTCATAGTATCTGAGCTTGGCCATTCTCAGGTCGCTCTGCAGTTTGTTTCTATATTTTTTGAACTCTAGAAGCAGGTTACATCAAACAGCTCCGCCGACTTTCCACTACTTCCACTGTTGGGCACATTCTAAACCGTTTTCAACGGTGAACCACCTCACCAGCATCACCTTGCCCTTCACAACCACTACCCAGGCAGAGGAAGCGGCCATTGCTCTGGCCATCTCCCAGACAAATGCGGATACCGTTATTACGGACTCGCAACAGGCTTGCCGAAACTTCCTTCGTGGTAGAATTTCCAAGACGGCTCTGGACATCCTGCTGCAAAAGCCACTCGAAAGAAAAGTGAAGATTGTTTGGACGCCAGCCCACTCAACCCTCCAGGGCAACACGACCGCCCACGACATCGCCCGAGATCTATCCCGCCAGGCGACACGAGGGTATAGGTTAGAGACTGCGTGTCCTTTGGTTACGTATCAAGACATAACGGGGTACTATAAGTGCCAAAGAATGATCTATCCCCCCGGTCATGAATCTCTAACCAAAGAGCAGGAGCACTGCCTCCGGCTCCTCCAAACAAATACGTTTCCTCATCCGTCAAAACTTCACTTGCTCCATCCCACTCAGTACTTCCCGCTGAGCAAATTTTGCGCTTCCCCGGGCACCCTGTACCATATGGTATGGGAGTGTTCGGCAAACCCCAAAATTCAAAGAATCGCGCACCCTTCCCGTGAGAAGGATCTGTCCAGCTCCGGTCTCGATTGCCAGCTTAGACTGGTGGAAAGGGCCGTAGCGGCAGGGGTCTCCAATGGAGTCCTAGACTGGGCCCCACACCACATTACGATGCTCCCAATAAAGTTTATCCTCCTCCTCCTCTAAACCGTTTGAGTATCCGCGCACCAGAGATCTCCGACCCGGAGGCCTCCAACTACTCATGCCTGTCTCCGCGTTCGTCCCCTCCCACGCAACATGTACACTGTGTACCGCAGGGCTCGCGGGGAAGCGCTAGCGCGAGCACTGGCGAAGCAACTGCCCATCCGCCCAGGCATCATGTATATTGACTCGGCAGAATACCGCCATCACGATGGCTAAGCCCTCGCGGCCATCAACAGCCCGGATAGACCCCCTGTTACCTCTGTCACCGAGCGTACCACCACCCCGGCGGCGGCGGAGGAGACTGCAATAGCACTTGCGTTAACAATCCGGCCTACTCCAACAATTATAATCACAGATTCGATAACGGCCATTCAAAATTTCGCCCGTGGGTCAATTTCCCTCGTGGAATCCAAAATCCTCTCAAAAATCCCCCGACCTCTCCGGTCGAACTCATTTCTACCCCGGCGCAAACTGGTCGGGGGGGGGGGGGGGGGGGGAACGAGGCTGCCCATAATTTGGCACTGGGACTTACTATCCGTGCCAGGGCTAGCCTCACCCCCTACCATGGTGCCCGATCTGGTAGGTACCGACTAATACCTACCACGACACTGTCGTGCATTACCACCTCTCCCGCCGCCATTATCCATTATCCGCTCATCAAGGGCTCACCAACTATCATGAACGCCTCTGGCGTCTTCTGCAAACCTACACCCCCACTTGCTGGGCAGTACTTCATTGTATCTACCCAGACCAATACCCCTCACCGAATTGCCTACTTTGTTGCGCCCCCACCACACTTGTCTGATCTATGTCGGCATGCCTCCGAGATCCCTTCCCGTATGCAAAAAGTGATGAGCAGTGGGAGGGTGCGCTGGGCAGCTTGGACCTGAACGTGCAAACACTCCTGGTCACAAGGGCTGCCACCGTCGCTGCTAGACCGGCGGTCACTACGCGCCACTAAACCACAGCACTCAATAAATGTGTTTTTTTACGATTTGGGGCGAATAACCGTTCATACTACTACTACTACTCTCTCTAGAAATGTGGTGCGCTCCTCCAAAGGAGCACATACCCGCAGCGTGGGATTGGCCTACCAAAGAATCATCAAGAAAGCTTCGCGTTCATCTATTGTCGTCGTTAGACGGAGGGGTGCATAATTTTTTAGGATCGAAGCCGTATTACTCAGCAAGATGCGCAGCTGGCTACGCATCTCGACGCCCTTTGCAACGAACCATGCCTTCTGTTTTGTTCACTTCTGCGTTTTGTTGCCAGCGTCTGGCCGCGTCCGGCTGTCTTATGTGTGTTCGAAGCGAAGCGGTGCTTCCTTCCGTTTCTTATACCGCGCGAACTATCTGATTTCATAGGGAGAGTGTTTCGCCCTGTTGTCACTAGACTAAAACGTTCTTCCTTGATCGCCAGTGTTCATGATCTATTTCGATGTTTCCGGAAAGCATAGCACAGAAATATAAATGCTAGCAGAGCAAACGCGCGGCATTGCATCCTCCAACGATCACCTGAACACGCCCTTCTGTTGACTGTCTCTTCGACGACTGTGTATTCTTTAAGTTAATAGCGGAGCACAAGTTCGCTCCAATACTCCTTGTTTAGGGGAATAACCATGCATCGCTTTTGGCTTTATGACAATAGATATAAAAGTGAGCAAATGAGCACATTGTTTCAACAATTAATCAAGCTTTCTAAAATAAAACATAAACATGAAAATAAATACAGACAAGTTTTTACTGCTTTTAGATGCGCACAGATAACTGGTTTATTTGTATCATTCGGCTGCATTTAGATGGACAAACTCGTTTGCACTTCCTGAACCCCAAAGTCACCTTGTAGCCTCCAAACTGTGCAGAAAAGATGCAGACGACGCCTATAAGTCTGGTTTAAGGTGACGAAGCGAAAGCATTTGAGGGCTGCGGGGTGCTTGTTTATGCTTCGACCATGCATATTAGCGCCATGCTTCTGAGGTATGATGGAATTTCGTTATTGTTTAGGCGACGCGTTCTTCAAAGTCAAGCGAGAGGTCATTGCCGGTCCTACATAAGGCCTTCATATTCGTATCTTTCCCACCCCACTGCGCCCCCAGCAGATCTGCTCGCTCCTTAGCAAATGTGGAGCCACATGATGCGTCACAGCCAATAAAAACTTCAGGCTGGCGCACACCCGGGTTAACACTCAATGGGAATTTTCCTTGTCGTACAGATTGTTTTTCACTCCAAAAGCGACCTGGGTGTTCTCATAAAACAAATAACTGCATAAAAATCAAGTAAAAAAACCTTACCACCGCTTGCTCAACGGAAATCGCAGGTACGCGAACAGGCACCAATAGAAATACAAATATGATTTGGTAAAACATGTACTTTGTTCATTAACTTCCCAGGCCTTACTGGTTCGTTTTACAATCTGAAATACATGGGTTAGCCAATGCACTGGTCCAAATTAAACAGAAAGCACTTCTGTCTGAACATAAATGTCAAATTTTCACCACATTGTGCGGCTTCAATCATTCACAGGCGAGTGCGTATATATCGGCATCATCACCATCATCATCATCAGTGGCAGTAGCAGCAGCCTATTTACATCCCATGCAGCACAAACGCCTCTCCCATTGACTTTCAAATGCTCCTGTACTGCGCTGGCCGAATTCATCCCATGCCACCCAATTTCCTCACCTCATACCCCGTAGAGTTACCCTCCTCCTCGTACTTTCAGTGTCCTTTCTCTGTAGCCATTCCGATACCCCTGTGTTCTACCGGTTGTTAGTTCACCATGTTGCATGCAGAGTTCTTCAATATACACCAGTTCCGAAACTCCGCTACAGAATACGGGTGGCGCTGGCCTCCCTGCTCATTTGAAGCTAAGGGGCACGTGTATGCGCGCGCCACCTAGAGGCGAAAACTGGACTTCGCTTAACAGTTACTGAATAACAAAACTTAATAAAGAAAAGCTTGATTTTAAAATTATAAAACGTAACGGAGGTAAGGTTTATTTGTGTCTTTTTGTCTTTATTTTTAAGACTTAACGGCAGCAGCTGCAAACACTTGAGTAACTACTCCATCTTTCTGCCGACAGACGACAGGCTCGACAACTTTCCCCTAGGAAGCGTACATTCACCGTACCTTCGTCGTTTAGCGCGGCGCATGTAGGCTCCCTACTTGCCCCGTGTTTGCCGCTGTTTTACCCAGCGCAAGGGGCCCATTGCGAACCGGCTTTGATACATGGGGCCTATGGGCAGTTTCGCAACTGGTATATATCGAGTAACTCTGGTTGCAGGTACATCCCAACTCCACTACCCCGTCTTGAGTAGCGATGATTTCCACCCGACTTTGCTCCATATTCCAAAACGCTCGTTTCCCATCTCTGAGCGATATGCCATCATTCTTCTTTCCGTGGCTTGTCGAGCCTACTTAACATCGTATCGTGATAAGATGGTGCCCAAAAGCCTGTTACTTTCGACTCTTGCTCGTGCATATGGCTCCACAAGCCTGTGTCCACTGTATGTATTCCCATCTCTGAGCGTATATTGTTTTCACATCATTTTTCCTGTATTTACACACTCTGCGTACACTAAGTATTGCACTTGTTTCGCTGAATTGTTTATTAAGTTTGTTTTCCCTGCTGTCTATCTTTATCTGGGCCTCAACTAGCTTCGGCTATTGGCCCAACATCTTGTTGCATATTTGTAATGCAAAATTATCTAATAAATATGAAATGAAATGAAATGAATGAAAAATTTCTTTCGAGGTGCATAGTAAGACCCTAGCTTTGTGCCTTATCTATCATAACCTGTATACCTTTCTTTTATGAAGCAAAAATTAGAGCCTTTCCACCCCTTGCAAGAGGAAAGTTCAGCGACGCTGCCATCTGGTAGGATCAGTGGGGTTTAGCTATATTTAGTATATGAAATGTTGAATTATGAAGACAGGGGCGCGATCTCCACTTCACAGACTAAAAACACACACGATTGGTGGGTTGAGACAGTGCCTTTTTATTACAGCGCGGCTATGGCACTCACGGCCCATGCTCTGGTGCGCAGCTCAGGTGGCCGCCGAAGAGCGCGCGGCATTGTGCAATGTCAGAGTGGTGAGATACACAGCTCGGGAGAGAGCCGTCAGTGATATTTCACGGTTGGGTTGGGTTGGGTTGGTATAATGCGACCCAACCGAACAAGGAACGTCTTATTTTACCTCGCGGGCGCCACGAGCCTGTGGTATAGAAAACCATATTAAGACCTGGACGGACTTAAAAACCAGCCTCACTACGTTCTTTGGTCGGCCAGCCGTACGGAAACAATTCCCTAAAGAGGGCCTACGCGGGCGAGCGCAACAACCGGGCGAGAACTTTACAAGTTATATTGAAGGAATCTCTGCCGGCGCGTCAACACGGCCATGTCTGATGCTGAAAGTATCTGGCATATTCTAAAAGGAATCGACGACGACACGTTCCAGGTGCTCGCTTTCAAGGACCCTAGATCCATAGCCGACGTGATTAGCCCGTGTCAAAGTTTCGATGAACTATGCTAGCAAAGGGCAATTGGCCCGTAATCTATTGAGGACGGATGAAACACTCTCTAGTCTCTCGTTCGCTTCCAAGCAGCTTCAACGTGAAACGAAAATCAGACTTCGTCCGTGAAGGGTGAGCGAGCAATGATTAAGTCAGTCAGTCATTCAAGTCAGTGTGCCAGCCAGTCAATCACTTATTCCCGCCAATTTATACCCATAAGTGTGTCAAAAATTTAGTTAAATACCGAATTTCGCACCGCTACCACGAGTAATCAAAGTCGACCCCCAGTTAACGACATGTGCACAAATCAACTCAACTTGTGATCCTACCTTCTGTAGCAGGCATAAGAAGAATCTCAGGGTTGTGCCCAAGAATGGAATGTCATGGTGAACGGAGACAGATACCCAGTCGGCTACAGGCAACTGACCTGACCATTCATCATCGAAAAATCAGGGACAAGGACTATAACGTCATGCACTCCAAAATGCTGCGTTACTACTCCTCGAAATTCAAGTATATCATGCTTTAGACCTCCCACGATAAGAAAAAGGTGGGCAGCTTACTGCAAATCGCAGGTAACAGCTTGGAAAGTGTTTGGAAAGACAATTTGAATTATCCAGCTGCCTTATGAGGAAGTACAAAATAGCAGGGAATTGCTAACACCCTAACCTACTCTATTATTTGCTTCGATATCATCACCATCATCAACAGTCTACTCAGGTCTACTGCAGGGTGAAGGCCTCACTAATTCACTTCCAACAGCTCCTGTCCTGTGCCGCTCGAGTCCAGTGTTGGCCACCGAATTTCCCTGTTTCATCCCCCCATCGTATTATCGGCCTTCACCTTCTTCTAGACCCATCTCTTGGTATCCACCCTGTTGCCTTAATTGTCCACCGATTGGCGGCTCGCCGCACTACATGGCCAGCCCAGTCCGTTTCTTTTTCTTTATTTTAACTATGATATCGTCCACTCTGGATTGTTCTCTGATCCAGGTAGGGTGTTTCCTGTCTCTAAGTGTTATTCCTAACATTATTCTTTCCATGGCCAGTTGAGCCGTTGAGTTGTTAGTAAGGTGCCAAGTTTCAGCTCCGTATGTCATCACCGGCAGTATGCGCTGGTTTTAGATTTTTCTTTTGAGTGACAGAGGTATCTTACTTTTGATTATTTGGGAGTGCCTGCCGAGTGCTTGCCAACCCATACCTATTCTGCCCGGGATTTCTCTTTCGTGTTTGGGGTCGGCACTAACCATCCGCTCGAGGTAGTTATATTCTTTTACTTCTTCTAGCGTTTCGTTTCGTAAGCGGAAGGTGACGTTTTTGCAATGTTTATTTCTCATTACTTTAGATTTATTCACATTTATTTTTAGCCCCACGGCCGCACTTTCCAATTTTAGTTCCTCAAGCACTGATTGCATGTGTTCTGCAGTCTCACTCAACAAGACCATGTCGCTCACAAACCGCAAGTGGCTCAAGTTTTCCCCATTTATCCTTTTATCCAATGTTTTCCTAGTCAAGCTCTCTAAATAGCTCCTCCAGACAATCTGAAAATAGCTGGTAGAGACGGTATTTCCCTTTCCATTCGGAAATTTATCGCTTTGCCTGTGGAGGGTTATCATGCCCGTGATTCGTTATATATGCCTTCTAGAAGTTCTGTGCAGGTTTCCTCTATTCCATGGTCATGTAGTGCTACTAAAATGGCTGCGGTGAGTGCGGAATCAAACGCTCTTTCGTAATCTATAAATGCCATGTAAACGTGTTTAGTGTACTCCACGGATTTTTCTATCCCTTGACTTACGACATGGATGTGATGCATGGTTGAGTACCATTTCCTAAACCCAGCTTGCTCTCTAGGTAGTTGGGAATACAGGCTGTTACCTATGCGGCTCACTATAAGTTTGGTAAACATCTTTTAAACAACTGAGAGTAGGCTGAAGGGTCTGTAATTCTTGAGGTCCATGAGATCTCCCTTATAAATCAAAATAATGCTGGCGTTTTTCCAGGCTATGGGCACTTTTTCAGTCTTCAAGCATTCTGAAAATATTACAGCAAGGTTTTCCAGTACAATATCTCCTCCCTCCTTCAAAATATCTACGGTTAGGCCGTCGTTTCCAGTGCACAGCTTTTCCTCTTTTCATGCCTTTGAGATCCTTTCCTACCTATTGTTTAGTTACTAGTGGGGCATCGCAATTTGAGTTTGTACTCTCAGTAGTTTCTCCTGGTGTAACTTCGCTGGCATACAGCCTGGTGTAGAATTATTCAGCTACGTTTATTATTTCGTCCAAGTTGTGCGTAATGTTACCCTGCTCATCTCTGAGTGCGTACATCTTATCTTGTCGCTGACTATGGCCTAGCTTTCTCTTAGTTGCTTCAAGTTTCCCCCTATTTGCAGCGTTTCCTCGATCACCGCCATGTTATATGCATGAATGTCGTTTGTTTTACTTATGGTAATAAGTTTTAACAGCTCGGGTAATTCAATCCGATCCACTTTACTTGACACTTTCATGTTCTTACGTTTTGCAATTAGTTCCTTCGATTTCTTAGTTTTCCAGTTTGTTCCCTACATGTTGCCTCTCCCACAGCTGGTGCTGATTCAGTGAGTGCGGATGTTAGGTTGTCATTTAGCCTGTCTACAGTGACCTCGCTCAGAAGCGAGAATGTTTTGAAGAGCTATTTTAAACTCCTGCGATCTGGCTCTCACTGTCTTCATGCGGGGTTTCTTAGTTTTCACTAGTTTGCTTCTTTCTCTTCTGAGATTCAGCCTTAGCTTGCTTCTAACCATCCTATGATCACTGCTCCAATTCTTAGCACCTCTACGTCTTTCAGGATAGCGGGGTTGTCACTTAAAATGAAGTCAATTTTGGTATAGGTTGTACCGTAAGGACTTTTCCATGACCATTTTCTGTTCTTTCGCTTGTAAAAGAATGTGTTCATCAACCTCAGGTTATTTCTCTCTGCAAATCCCACCACCGTATCTCCTCGACTGTTCCGATTGTCTATTCCGAAGTTTTCCCGCTGACCTTTCTCCCATTTGCTCTTATCGACCTTTGCGTTAAAGTCTCCCATCAAAATCGTGAACTACGCATTGGCCTTCTTCATCTTTGGTCCTCGTAGAAGCTGTCTATGGCTTCATCATCACAACTGGTTGTTGGCGAATATCCCTGTACTATCTTTATCCTGTATCGCTTGTTTAGCTTGATCACAACAGCCGGGGCTCTCTCTCTCCCTCATGCTGAAAAACTCCTCCACACTTTCTCCTATTTCTCTGAGGATTAAAAATCCCACCCCGTGTTGTGCCTCCTCTTGGGGTCCACTGTAGCATAAAATATGCCCACTAGTGAGCTCCATTAACTCTCCTCCTGTCCTTCTAACTTCACCTAACACTATAATATCCCACTTAATGTCCGGGAGCTCCTCTAGTAGCACAGCTAAGCTACCCTCACTAGACGAGGTGAGTGCGTTGAACGTTGCCAGGGTCACTTTCCAAAGGCGACCTGTCCGGACCCAGAGATTCTTAGCACCCTCTGCTGTATAGCTGTTCTGACCACCGCCGTGGACAGGAACACTCGTGCAGCTGCTGGGGACTGAGGGCCGAGATTTGAGTTTTTTAGTCATAGGAGGTGGCAGCCAATTACTACACCAGGGTGGCCAGATCCTTCTCTGGTGAGGGAGTGCTCTTTATGTCCCTGAGAGCCTTCCTAGCATGGTTGAACCTTTCTAGTGTAGCCACTTAGGTATTCTGGATGACGTTTACTTCCGGAGCAGCCAGCACTCCATACCTGCATGAATTGGGCATTGAGAGCCAGACGAAAAAGAGTGAGAGAGCTAGAGAAGTTTTCCGCGGACGACGTTGTCACGCACGTCAGCAGTGATACTGAGCCAGCCTTTGACAGTTTTACACGCGCTTTTCTGAACGAATAAGCTAACACGCTGGCTTACTGATGAGATTTACTGACGTCTGGTTATTGGAAATGTAAACCACTGCCATTCTTAAGTGTATAGCTACAAAAAATGGCTAGTTTGAAGGTCAGCTGGCCCAAAAGGTCGCTGAAGTTTTATTAGAGTCCTTCCTCACGCCGAAATGAAAAAATTCGCTCAGCTTTGACTAAACGCGTCCGCCATGACGGAAAGGGTCTCAAAGCTACGGTTGCTGTTTGCTCAGAATTCGGTTTTTGCCTGTAACTTTACCTAAAATGCGCCTAGCGAGCTTATTTAGCTTGTCAAACTATCGGAACAGCAACGCGATAACGCGGGTATGGCATTTAAGCGGTCACCCCGTCGCGGAAGTTGGCTAGTTTTGTTTAACGTGCGTTTGACAGAACGCGCACGCTGTCCCCACGCCAAAAAAGAAGAGAAAACGTTTATAACTGTAAAACTATTGGTGCAAGGAGGTCCAAATATGTCGTAAAGGTTCTCTAGAACTGTATGAAAGAGAAGTGCAAAAGGACTAGAACTTGCATGGCAGATTTCCTGATGAAAATGTAAAAGTGCACGTTGCTTTTTATTTGTTCGAAATGTATCCTTATTTCACCATGTTAAAGTCAACAAGGGGTGTATACCTTCAAATTTACCTCGCCCTGTATCACGAAATAAGTGATTTCCCTTATATTTTTTGTTGTTGCCCTGATCCGGCCTGTAAATTGCACGTTATATGTCTGTAACTTCCTGAGTTCCCCTTTACCCAATGCCCTGTTCTGGGGCCTGCAAGGTTTTTTTTAATAAAGAATAAAGAATAAAGATGCGTCTAAACACGTCTGCCCCGAAGGGAAGGTTCTCGAAGCTCCTATGTTTGTTTATACATTACGAAATAGGATAAACTCCAGCAATAAACTCCTGATTACGCTATTAAAGGGAAGCTTTGAACGGCATCCTTACGTTACTGATCATGCCATTCAGTAATTTTTAGTCTGAATGGCATGTTCATGCACTGAAAGGAGGAGGAGGAATAAACATTATTTCTATGTTAGTTCTGGAGTAGTACCAATGGGTGGTCTTCTCCGTCCAGAAGTCCCTGGGCGGTCGCTTCCAGGTGGGCCCTTTCAACCAGCCGAAGCTGATCGCCGGGTCAGGGCTCACTAGCATGCCTTCCCACTACTCATGGTTGGGAGAGGGTATGGGGGGTAAGGGATGGTGTGTGGGCGCGCTTATTTCAGATATCAAAGTTGGGTTTACGACACAAGCCGTCATATTTTATAATTAAACGTAACACTTTTGATACAACTAAACTGAAATAAGTAACATTTTGAGGTATAAAGACCATGGCAGAAAAAGTGCCAGTAACAAGAGGAAAAGCTTACCGTACAAAACTGGTCCCACGATTGCGACTTAATTTGCCTGCTGGGAACGCATATAACTTCGCATGCAAGTTCGCTTATGTTCCTGGTCATATGATCCTCAAAAGCACTTATTGCTGTCTGACTTTTTTTCTGCAGCTGCCTTGCTCTTATTTGTTTCCCAGTTTTCGTATCCAACTGCGTTTCTGGAAAACGCCGCAAAATGAGTGCCTCACTCTACCTCTTCAAACTGTTTATCTCCTGGCTCAACCAATGGGGAAGAACCTTGTGGCATTTCTAGACCTTCTTCAACGAGCATGACTACAATGCCTCTAAGGTCAGAGACTATTTTTGACAAGCGGCTATGTATTCTGATTTATTAGTACAGCCCAATGACGTTCCAACGTGAGTTCCAATAAGAGGCATGACCTTTGTGTTTTTCCGGCTTGTGGCGCATCGTTTTGTTGGCCCTATTATGCATTAAAAATAAATTGAAATACTCTGCGAAAAATACCAGACGTTTTTTTTATTCTCCCGAACACTGGACATACCGCCTGCTTCCACTGTGTGCGTTGACGAATGCTACGAGACCAGTGGACTAGGCAGAAATATATTTCTGAAGTGTTACACGCCGCCGGTAAAACAAAACAAAAAGGGAGAGATCTTGCACTCCCCAAAACATTTAGTCATTTTTTGGCTTATAGTGACTTATGTGGTGCTCCTCGAGTTTAGCTTACCGAAACGAACACAGTTTTGCTGTGACCTCGGGCTTCCACCGTTGTGGAAGCTGGCTTTGATGTTCTTATTGGCATACGTGAGGAAAAGAGCATAAAGTTTCTCAAAAAAAGCACGTTTCCGACGTGTCTGCGTAATGCGAGCCTCACAGAACTCCGCTGTCAAAGGTCGTTGCACTAGTCAAGCAAACGTAAACCCTGTACACAAGGAATCTTACACCGTTTCAAAATGATTTTTAACCATTTTTATTGAATTTTAACTCTTTGTACTTGTTAATACTAGTCCAACTGCTTCAAGCAATAGCTCATCTGACATTAAAAACTGGGTAAAAAAAATCGTTAGCGCATGCTTATGTGTTCTTCCGCTCCCTGCACTTATGAACCAACATAAGCTTACTTCAGAAAAAAAAAATGAGAATGCTTATGTCTTAAGGTAGTTGTCCTAGCAAATTGACCGTTTACATCAACGAGATTCTCAGCGAGAAAGTTGTTTGCTATATACGCGTACAAGTAACCTGTAAAGAGTCAATGCGGTAAGCAAAACAGTACCCGCCTGTTTTGCTTATCGCATTGCCCATAGGCAAAACACAATGCGATAAACAGACGCCATGACAGGTCACAAGCGCTGTGTTCGAATGTTGCTTTCCTCTTTTGCATAAATCACTTTTAGAGATGACTTCATTGGCGTAAGCTATAGATATTACTGATCTATTAAGTTCGGCAGCCGAAGCGAGTAATAAAAAAATCATGCACCCCTCAGTCAAAAACGATGACGATGGTTGAACGCGAAGCTTTCTCGTGATGAATTCTTCGGTTGGCCAATCCCACACTGGGAGTATGCGCACCTCTGGAGGTGCGCACCAATTTTCTGGAATACCCACAGCAACTATCGGGTGTGCGTTCGGTAGGCCTAACGTTTGGGTTTGGGTGTGCGGCGCGAATCGGTACCTGCTGCTTGGCGTTCAGTGAGCAATTTTTGAGTGGGTGCCGGTTTGAGGTGTTAATCCCCCAAGATGTGACGTTAGCCCTAACGTCCTAAGCCTCAAAATGGGATGTCAGGACTAACGACTTGCGGCTAACAGCCTTACGGCACGCAGAGCAAAGTCGTTATGATCCCACCTCAGCCTGTGGGTAACGGCTGGCAATGTTCACCCCACAACATGACGTTATAATTACGTCGCGCTGTTGCACGTTTGCGTCACCTCCTTCCTCTGCTGCACATTTATCTTTAGCTATAAGGGGGGGGGGGGGTAGGTTGGGGGGGGGGTTTGGTGGTAACTGGCAGCTGTCACCAAGTTTCGCGGGGCAGCGTTTTAATTTTTCTACACTTCACCCACCATCATCATCATCGTCAGAGAATGTTGGCTTCCCTGCAGGGCGTATTCGCGTGGCAGACGCCATCAGTAAGAACCTTAACTCTTCGCTTTAAAATTCCTTTATCTGCCTACGTGCTTTGAAAGCGAAAGCCTGGCGAGACTCATTAACAACCTGTTCACTGCTGAATCCTGATCTCATCTCTTAGTTCCCTTTCGTGTTTTATGTACTTTTTGGCGCGAATTATTTCGTCCGGCTTCTTCTCTGCTATATTACGTCTGTTTCTCTTTCTTCGCTTCCGTTTCTTTGTCTTACTGGCACCAATTATGTCAGCAAGCATACTGGCACACACCGCAGCTTCCCTGGAGTCAGAGTTCTACACGGCTGGTGTGCACCTGCTCTAGTCATCTGGAATCACGTTCAGGCATCACGCGGCACGCATTTTTGTGCAACATTTACGGTTCCAATTCATAGTTTTGTGAATTTTGTGGAGCGAGCACGTTGCCCCTAAAGCGCCCGACTCTTGGCCGATCCTCCAAGTGTGTATATGCCACGAAGAAAAGAACAACAACAACGACAATCACTTTTTCAGAGCGTTTATTTTACCAGAGGGCATAGATAAGGGTTATGAGTTGATGATGAGGAAACTTGATCACGTGAAGATGAAAATGTTCGCTTCGCGGGTAAGGTCTAGGAGGGAACGATGATGGGGCCCAATATCCATGAGTTGTATGCGGATGCGTCGTCTACGCGGAGGCCCGTCGCCGCAAGATGTCGCAGTCTCGTAGGGCGCAAAGCGAGGCAAGACCACAGCAAGTGGCGTATGTCGGCTATTGCATCGCTGCGGCGGCAAACTGTGCAACCGGGATTTGTGAAACAATCTTGGAAGTGAGGTCATTAATGGGTCACGGCGCGAGTTAAGGCCACCCCCACCGGGATCGTCCTAAGCGTAACCTCCTCGGCACGGGTAAGACCCGGGGGGAGGGTGGCAGCACACGGTGGAATTAGAGCACGTGTTCGGCGCCGGAGGTGCTCCTCTCTAGTCAGCACGATAGTCGCATCATCCAGCTCTAACGGTGAAGTCGGAGATGGAATGGAGGCTGCTAGCCGGGCTGCTACGTCTGCTTTGCAGTGGGCCGTCAGTAGGTCACGAGGAACCCATTCAATCAGAATCTTGTCAGCAATTCGTGCCGCAAAGTGGTGAATACTGTGGGCCAGCATAGGGCTACGGCTCACTAACCGTAAAAAGCGGACTGCTTGAATGGCATCGGTGCGTATTACGATACACGCCCCGGGCGGCAAACTGATTCCGGTTACAGCCAGCAGAGCCTCTCTAATGGCTGAACGTTTCGCACAGAGCGATGCTGGAGGTTCCGGGACTTTAAATCTGGATGTCTTTTGAGCGCTGGGTGGCTAGTGCAATGAATGGCAGTGGCAATCACTTTTATTCTACGCTGGCGACGTGCGTATCTGGAGATGTTGGGTTAATGCTTTTCTTTGCGCACCAACTCGTGTCTCATTTATTCTTCTGCAGATTGGTGGGTCATCCACTTTTACAGGCTATACTTCAATAGCGCATAAGTTGCCATTTACCTTTTCCACTTGTTTCTACGGGTGAGGTTCACAGAAAGCCGCCATGGGGTTTTCTGAAGGGAGTTGTGGGCACTTTTAACTTCCTTACTGCACGGTTTTCTTTGAAATATCTGTCCAGCCTTTCAATGAAGGCGATGACGAAAGCTTTAATTGATAATCTGTTTCTTCCCCTGCCTCGTTATCGCCAGCACCACTTGGGTAACCACCCTGTTTTAGACATTGTCAAGCGTATGTGCGTATCATCAAATACGGAAACGTTTTTTCTTTTGCATTCATTGGGAAACGCTTCCAGTTAAAACGTGGCTGCGCGAGAAAGAATGTCTGTCCCTTGGTCGTACCATTTCCTTTTCCAGGGTGGAAAAACTGCGCGTGAGAGCCGAGGCAATAAGGAAGGATGCAGACTAACAACTAGCGTTATTGCTTGGGCCGCCGAAGGCCTGCAGTATTGTATAAATAATATAAATAAAAAAAACGGACATGAATATGTACTATTTATTGAACATGCGCACAAAGCAGCCAGTTGTTTTTTTGTTTTTTTTTTTTACAGCGAAGCTGTTAGCCTCCCGATGGTCCGAAAATTTCGTGTCGTAAACAAAAAACCATCGCCTCCTGTATTTTACAATCCCAAACGCATCGCACGCTTCCCAATGGGAGTGAGCGGCACGCCTGCAATGCCCACCTGTCGTAAGGTGGGGCCCCGATCTGAACCGGGATCACCTGACCGTAACTGAATAGAGAGCGGCTTGTGCCTGGTTGCCAAGGCAACCGATGTTTGAGATTTCCAAGGTCATTGCGCTCGCGCCAGCATTAGAAAACTCAGAGCCGCGGCGGAGCACGTTTTGCCAACGTTGCCGCTTTCCTCTACGCGTCTCCTAAGATGAACCGGTCACGTGAATAAAGCACTAGGAAGGCAACCGATTGGGGTGAGAGTGTCCGGAGTAGAAGAAGAGGGCTTGGTTGGCCAGTCCGGGCTGACGCGTTTGGCATTGTAAAAATACGGGAGGCGATGCAAAAAACCCAGGCAGGACCAAGCAGTTCTCGCCCAAGGCGCCGAGCGCATGCGTCAGGCTAATCAGGCGTGCAGCATATTCAGTATTCGCATAAAGAAAAGACCACAAAACAAGCATCGAACCCGCATGATGTATGATAAGGCGCTAGTGAACAATGGAACCTCCCTTGTGTTACATTGGTTACAGGTGTTACATTTCTCTCGCCTCAGGATACAGGCTTTTCAAGGATTTTCGCAACCTTCATTTGTTGTTCGCGTAGTGAGCCTGTGCGTCGAAATAACCTTTTCCTTCCTGCCCTGTGAGCGGGACTTAAGCTTGTTCAATTTTTCTTTGGCAGCTTGTTTCTCGATTATTCTCATTTCGAGATGTTTAACATCTGATATTGAAAGCTGTACTGCAAACGCGTCGTGCCTATTTTCTCCCCCATGTTGTTTCGTCTTCAGTGTCTGTGGAAGCAGCCCGAAGCCCACGGCGTTTTCTAAAAGAAGTGGTTGACACTTTCGTCTTCTTACAGGTTTGAGTTAGCCTTGAGTACATATTTAATGCTTCGTGCGAGTCTGTTCCCGATGCCCTGGTTTCTGGAATTTTTCCCATGCCTTTATATCGTGTCCCGTACCTGCAGTGTTCATACCAGGACGTCCTCAATACAATATGCAAAATGTGTGTTTCGCCAGGTGTTCAAACGTTTTTCTTTCAATTAGGCACTGGTAAACTCCCTGTAAAATTTTGGATGAAGGACCATGGTCTTTTATAGTTTGGTCAACAAATTGCCGCCTGTGTTCACGCCCAGAGAAAATTGATCACTGTTTTGCAGATTGCAGGGATGCTGTCTTTCTATGGGACATTTCGCAGCCAACACGCAGAAAGGATATGAACATCACGCCTTTCTCAATCCTATTTTTGCCATACGGCTGGCCTGGTGAACCACCGCATGACATGTTTGTTTCAATTAGTCTCTAGTCTGTGGCGGTATGGCTTACGTGATAGGCAAGCGGAGCCACACTTACCAGCAAAATCGTATTTCCGAGAAACTGTTGCGTTTGTACATACTGCCTATAATTGTTCCGACCAATCACTTGACTGGTTCCCTCTTTTGAATGATTGTGTATGTTTGCCGAAATTTCGATGTATTTGTGCTTGTCCTAAGTTTAATGTATTCTCTTCTTTGCTTGACTGCGTTGTGTCCTCGTACTGTCGTTATGTTTGAGCAGCGCATTTTCTCATGCAATAAAGAGAAAAAAAGATTCACTTATGTAACCAGCCCGAGGCAATTGATAACTGCTTTGTTTTGTGTCGGGATTCTGTTTTTTTTTATGTTATGCAGCGTACTCTTAAAAAGGGCATAGGAAACAATCCTATAATATAAGATTCTTGCCAGTGATGAATAACTGTTCCCGGCACTACGACGTTTCTGTGCTCATCGGATTGTTTCGCCTGTGGAAGCGTGGCATGACTGACCGGACTGCGGAGGAACCTCGGGGAACTAAATCAATTTTTGGCGAACAATCACGCTCTATAGTGTCTATGCGGCATAATCGCAGCCGCCGGAATGGTTGCATCTTCTTGAGGCGTGCGTGTGCCTGCCTGACTTTTACAGTATGTGTCAGTGAATGCACTGTCATTGTAAATAGGATTTGGTTTTAAAGCTTTTAGGGATAGTCTTCCGCGCTATAAAGAAAGAAACGATAGTACAGTTGGTAAAGCACCAGCCTGTAACTGCGCAGACCCGGGTACAAGTCCCATAGGATCACAAATGTATTTGTCTTATTTTTTATTTTTTTGACCGGACAACTGCAGCAACAACAACGGCGCTCTTTTTCGGAATGGGGCACTTAACGGGCAGAAGATGCAGACAGGCTGTGGCCTTCCGCTTGAAGTTTTTTTTTTTTTGCGCTACGCTCTCAAAGAGATTGGCATCATCAGCTTAAACCGAAATCCATAATGGCTGTCTCGTTGACTGGTTGCTATATATAGACGTGAGGCGAACAATTTACGATCCACCGCGTTGTTTTGTAGGGCCTTCCGACCACTTCAGAGTAGAAAGAAGTGTGTCGGCTCTGGGATTACTGTTTGAGACTCCGAAGTCTTCACCGTGCAGGTGCCGGAGATGATATTTCTGCGGATAATGATTGCAGATTTTTAATGAGGCGGAGAATGTCACAGGCAAGGCCCTTTTACCCCCTGCAGAATAAGGAAATCATTTCCGTAGAGCCAAAATACCATTGTCGACGAAACTATGGGGACATCACCCCTACTTTCATAGGAATAGAAATACCACCGCGGTCGACAAAACAATAGGAACAAACATGACTGTAGTATTTTTCTTTACTAACATCAAAAAATATAAAAACGTGGGTGAAACTTTATACGCATTTGGCGGCAAAACAGATCATAACAAAACAACGAAGGAACTGGATCTGTAATACCAACTTTCCTATTTTCGCGTATTTCGAGATGTGGCATTCCTAGTTGTTCACTTTCAGAGAAACACTTAAGTAGGAAAACACGTGTACCAAAATCACTAGATTTCTCTGCCGAGAACTCAAATCTACCACTCGCACCCGCGGTAGTTGTTAATTCACGCAGAAAACGCCCAAAGCGGGTCAGTGGGAATCGCCAACCCATACAACTCCGGCTGCTCGACCTTGGAGGGCCAAAGAGCCCTCGTGGCCAGGGCGCGCGCCGCCGTAGAAGCCACAGGGGTCCCGGACTAGGGACTACTCCTAGAGTTTGTACAGGGTCGTCCCTTAAGGCCACCCCTATCTGTACATAGTCCCAATAAATGTTTTCCCCACCACCACCACCGCATAGTAATTCGTCACGGGTCAAATTGGGAATGGTGAAACGGGATTGGAGGAGGGGCCATGAAGACAAAATGCAACTTTGTTTTGTTTGAAATAACTAGCGCTTGGTAACTGACACAGCGTCATTACACCCACGAAAGACGTTTTTTTTAGCAGATAAAGTCAGCGGAGTTAGAGTCAGTCGCCTTACCCACTCGGCTACGACCATTTCTTTTTTTTTTTCTTTTTTTGTAGCGAAAGTTTTATTTACAGAAATATATACAGGGCCACATCAATTAATTGCAGAGTATTCGTTGAACAAAGGAGCAGCTTTACGCGTGTAGAAAAATACGCGCTTTCAGGCTTTACGCTAGCATGACCGTGAGTGTGTACCAGAAAGTCAGACGGCTTACTCACTCGGCTGTGACTGTGGGTAGAAGAATCAGGCCACCTGCTCGACACAGAACACGTGATAGGGTACACGCTGCACCTTCGGGCACCTAGTTTAAGTGTGCGCATTCCGTTCGTTCGTTTTGCTTCTTCGATTTGCTTCTTTTTCGCCGTTATAGCAACAAAGATGAGGTAAACGTAGTTGCGGCAGCGAAGAAGAAGCGAATCGGCTGCAATCGTGGACTTAAACCGTCGTGTTGTTCGTGAAGGCTGCGCTGCATACAGCTTCACTACATTCCCGTCGTACGCGTTAGTGTGAGCTTCCTGCATTTTTTGTTAGTGCTTAATTAAATACAGGACACACAATAGGAATATACGAGGCAAGCGCTAGGTCCACGGGACCTACAGCGTTCTCCCCGTGCATTTCTATCTTGTGTCTTTATTTCAATACTAACAAGGTTTTCAGTATTACGTAACCATAGCCCACTAGCCCCACTTTCAGGTCTTATTTGTGTGCGCGGGAACGCAAAAGCTGTCTTCCCTCCTTGGTGCCAGCTTAAATATATACAGCAGCCACCGGTAAAACTCACAAAGTTTTTCGCACACTCTGCACAAAGTCCAAGCCTGCCGTCAGCTTTTCTCACCTCCATAAACTTTGTGACGTGTTCTTTCACGTCATGGATTTTCATGGGATTAAAAAAGGCGAAAGAGCAATGGGATAGGTTCAAACTACAATTAATTATTTCGAAGCAAATAAATCACCGTTCTTCGTCAAACACAAGCCTGAAGTACTCCGAACGGAGTGGTATTTAAGTCAAAATTTGTGTAAAATGTAGCGAAGAGCACCTAAGTGCAAGCGTGGATATGTTGCGTGGTGTGCGCGATATTCGTTCTCAATTTCATGACCCACACCTCAGCATGCCGCTGAGATCTGAGGAAGCTTCATTGCCGTTCAGGCGAAGCGTCATTCAAAGCCGAGTGGGAGGTCATTGACCACATAACGTCAGGTTGGCGCACACCTCGGTGTAAGGTTCGGTTTAATTTTTAGTTTAGTTGCGCTTCTTTCACGACAACGAAAACGAAGAAAAGAAGGCCAAAAAGCTAGGCGCAGACAGTTTCACGGGAACCCTATTCTCCCTACAAATTAGTGTAGCAGGTAGCCAACAACTTTGAAATTTCTTTTTACACCTTAAAAAGCATCACCCACGAAAAATAGACGAAAAGCCCTGTTTACTTTTCTTTTAGCCTTTAAACGCCCAGCGAAAAATCGATGGCACAGGACCCTCTTAGTGCAACCACAGCCAATCTGTACGCGCTCGCGAGGTCTTCGCTCGCTTCGGTTCACTCTACTGCCAATAACCGATCTTCTAATGTAGCTACCTGGGAGGTCAGTTTCGTCACAAGGTTGAAGAACGGTTCATATTGTGTAGCTAGCTTGGAGGTGATAGTTTCAGTGATGTTTTGAATACAATGCTCTAAATCTTGCTTGGTGATGTAGGGTGTAGAAGAACCAGTTTGGGGAGGGTTAGGAGGGGTTGGGTGAAAAGACGGTGGTTTATCACTGTCCATGACTGCTGAGTTATCGGATTCACTGGGTGGTGGGGGGGAAATGTTTTGATGCGGTTTGATCTCGCTCTAAGTTACTCATTTTTCTTCGAGAACCTGATTGAGTAACTGCTTTAACTCAACTAGTTCATTTACACTGCAGAAATTATACACTTACATAACACCGAGACCAAGCAACAATCGCAGTGTGTAGAAAGAAAAGAACAATGTACGATGATCATATAAGCGTTTACGAAAAGCTGCTGAGGCCATAAAGTTTAGTTTGAGAAAGTTCAATGCTATTTAAGTTGATTTCTTTAGAGGAGAGAACATTTAAAATTCCCGGTACGTAATTTTTAACCATGCCAAGTCTGCGTTTTTTTTTTTTTCTACAAAACGGAATCAACGAATCATGCCTGGTCCGAAAAGAGCATTCCATGTCAGGGACCCTTTGCAAACTGAATAGCAATAAAATGTCTTATATTTCAGACCACTTTCGCACCTAATGGGCGTATTAAAGTTGTGTAATAGGAAGAACTCTAAAACATTATAAGAGTGATAAAAATGACCCAGCGGTGAGTCAATACTAAGGCTCGGTATGTGACGACCGGACTTTCTTTGAGCAGAGTAGATTCTATTTATAGTTTTCATTTTCTGTTGTACCCCACACAAAGGCACAGCGATTTATATGGACAGAAAAAAAGCGTTGAAAACCAATAACCGACATTTTCTGGTAGAAGAGGATGTACTCCGAACAGAACACCTGAAATCTTAGCCATAATACTTTGTACTCATCAACCATGCAAGTTCCGTCGCAGATGCTGGTTGAAATTGAGTCGAAGTATTTTTTACTTCGAAAGCAACTTCAATGTTGTCTGAACCTATGCGATCGTAAAGCTGGTACTTTAAATGATTTTGAAAAAGGTGCAAGCACCCCTGCTGTAGTTTCAGTCGTCTCTACTTTTAGGGTGTTCACCGTACTCCACAGCTTAGCTTTGTGAAATGCGGCATTGCTTGCCTTTTGTCAGAGTTCATGCGGATTTTTACATTCTATAAAGGTGCTTGTGTTGTCTCCATAGACGAATAATAAATGTTGCTTCGGGGGTTATGCTTACAAGATCATTACCATACAACATAAAGAATGATTGTTTGTGTGTACTACTTTGAGGAACGCCAGCTGTCAATTTCATAAATTTAGACATATATCTACTAATTCGAAGCGCTGTTCTCTATTTTTAAGGAGCAACTTGAATAGTGCCAACCCAACACAACAGGAACCATGATCCTTGAAATTCAGTAATAACGGACGGAAGGAAGGAAGGAAGGATGTAGAAGAAAGGCAGGAAAGCTAAACTGGCTAGAGCCTAGTTTGCTATCCTGCACGGGGTAAAGGGGAAATAGGCAAAAAAGAGGAAGGAGAGAATGAAGAAAAATTGGAGCAGACAGGTATGCCCAGCGCTGAAGCACTAAACATTCAAGTTCAGTGATTTCCACTGGAGTCTTTCAGTCTATAGTCAACAGTTTAACGGACGGTGATTCGTTTAATCGAATGCGCTTAAAGAATCAACGAAAATACCTATGGTTAGTTCATTATCCTTGAACGACTCTAATTTGGGTTGTGTTAGTAGTGTGTTAGTTAGCAGTGTTAACTGTACAGATCGCACTTTTTGAAACCGAACTGCTGATTTGCTAATACACAATTAACCCTTTTCGGAGAAAAACTGACATTATCTCTTCCAGAGCTTTTAAAAATCTAGTAAGTGTGGAAATAGTGGGGTAGTTTGAAAAATTGTTTTCATATCTTGTTTTATATGCAACTGCCACTTTAGCCCGCTTCATTTTGTCAGGAAACACTCCATAGCTCAGGCAGAGGTTACAGATATCTCCAACATCCAAGTCTGGTAAAGCACATTCAAGAACATACTTTCTTGGCTTAATAGTAAGACCGACAACAGCTCTGAACTTAGTAATATTTAGTGACATAAAAACGGCAGAAATGTTGCATTGCGTAGTCGGGCTCAGAAACGCGCTCTTTTTAATGGGCATTGGCAGGAACTGTCGAATAGATCCGTCATGGTTGCTTTTCTTGGGAAAATAGGAGTTCAATTTCACCGCTGGCCGTGCGCCATTAATTACTTCACCGTTGCGCGCAGTTCGATAAGGCCATTGCTCATGCGACACCGATTCAAAAGTCAGTTCATGAACGCATACCTTATCAGGATGCTTTGCGATATAGTTATTAAATAGGTTACTGATATACTCCCGCATTGCCTTTCGCAATAGTTTAATTACGAGATTTGTGTACTTTTTAAAATTTCAGGGATCTCCCCTCTCCCAAAGTTTAATAAATTGATAAATAGCGCATACATGAATGGCTTCATGAGCATCTTCTCAAGGCATTGTGTTATGACCCATTGTTAGACTTCAAGTGCTTTTCCAATTTAAAGTTATCTTTTAAGGCTTAAATGAACATGTAGATAAAAATGTCGTTCGCTGAGTTCACGTTCTGCTATTCCTTCTTCATATTCCTTCCGTATTCATATTTCTTTTTTTACACCAGGGCGTCTTGCATTTTTTTTATAAGAGCCTTCATTTTTTTAAAGCGAAGCTTCTGTCTTTTTAATGGCGTATGTCGTGTCGAAAACGCGCTGCACGAAAGCCAACCTTTTCTGACGATGATGATGATCGTCGCTGAAGTGAAAGAAACAGACGCTTCCAGTGCCGTCGTTGGAATCGAACCTGGGTCACACGCGTTATGAAGCTGACGTCTATCCGATTGCGCAATTCTGACACGGTCGAAGTGGTTTGGTTTTGGAGAAGGGTGCATGGAAGTGCAAAATTAGAAAAATCATGCACCCCTTCGTCTCACGACGACGATAGCTGAACGCGAAGCTTTCTTCATGCGAAATCAAATGGCGAAGGGTCAAAATCAAAGCCGCTGCGATCAAAAATCCAAACTGCGTGCGGGTCAAAGTCAAAGGTCAACGAGACGAGCTCCGAAATATTTTCGAGTCAAAGTACAAACTCAGACGACAGCCCAGGAATTTCTTAAGAGAATGCTTTGCGTTCAACCATCGTCGCGTTAAACGAAGGGGCGGGTGAATTTTATTCTGCGCTGGGAAATTTTCACAGAAGCTGATTTTAGACTTCGATTTCCTCATTTGTGCCTTCGTTTGTAGCCACGTATCTGTTGTTAACCGAGACAGAAAAGGAATGAGGACAGGGGCTGGTCCTTTCACTTCTTTTGTCCGCCTGAACAGAGAGCCAATGAACTGTTTTAATGTCGGTGGCGGAAAGTGGCAGATATTCTAGCTCATTTTCCAGAAAATAAAACCTTTCAACGGAGTCTTCTTTGGCGTGCTGGTGCATCCCACGGATTTAGATATTTTGCCACGCGTTCTGTAGTGGTGAAGGTCATTTACCTTGTTTGCGTTTGTCAGCATCTTGCTCTTTTACCCTGAGTTCTATTCTTTGCTCTGTTTTTATGTTGGATATGTCGCTGTACTGGCGTTTCATCGGGGCAAGAGCATTCTACCGCTCCGCCGCTAGCGGTTCAGGTGGCACTTTAGCAACGATGGCATCGTTGGCATGCAGCCTTATGATGCATCGTCGTCAATGGAGACGTCAGGTTGACGTGTATACCCGCGTCCGAAGCTGCGTCCCTATTTTTTGCGCCGCGCTGACGCCATTCTCTCGCTCCATGAGTCACTATGTTTTTGCACAAAAAGTTGTTCAGTGTTTTCCCGATAACAATGATACAAATGTTATCGCAAACTTCAAAATAATTCAAATTTAAATTCAAAAATTCAAAATAATTCATGCAATCTAACAAGAAAGATGGTTGAAACGCGAAATTTCTCTGCGCGAAATTAGGTAAGTGGGCGTTTACAATTGATTTGTTAGCATTCGATATATTTAGAAGTTCGGGTTTATTTATTTATTTATTTATTTATTTATTTATTTATTTATTTATTTATTTATTTATTTTATGCAACGTCAGTCAAAGTCAAAGTCCACGATCCAAACTGCTTCGAACGTGTCGGAGTGACGCGATCGGGTAGACATCGGCTTCATTACGCGGTGGACCCAGGATAGATTTAGATCGCGGGAAGCGTTTTTCTTTTCTTCTTTTTTAACACCAAAGTGTTTTATTTCCGGATACGCGAAGATTTCGCTGACGTCATATCCGTCGCGTAAGTGACGCCTGTACAACAAAGCAAGCGGCCTGTAAAGGGTGCAACCCTGCACACAGGGTCTTCTTGCAGGGAAGCAACCTTAAGTACTAAAGAGTACGCTACACTTAAGGTTGTTCGTTTTCGGGTTTCATGTTTTAACACGAAAGCGTTTTATGCAGCGATACTCCAAGATTTCACTTACGTCATACCCGTCACGAAAATGAGGCCAGTACACCTTTGCCGAAGCGACCCGCCAGCAGGACGTCGCTGGCCAAGCACACCCACACGACAGCCACTTACCCGCAAATCATGTTCAGCTGCAGATTTCGCTGCGCATTTCACTTTCGTGTTTTACTGATTCCTATGACGGAGGAATCAACCACATTTTTTTCTTTTTTCTTACTGATTTTTTTTTTTTTTTGCTTTTTTGGGCGCTTGATGTGCCTTTGTGGAAGCCCATTACCGCCATGTGCCTTTTATAGTGTAAAGTTGGCTTTCGTGCACTGCGTTTTCGCATACCGTCGCTATCAGTGAGGCATAAAGAAGCCCCGGTTTGAAAATAATCAAAATATTTTAAAAAATCTTATGAAGCCAGTAAAGGAAGGTTCGTTGTGCTTCTCTGATGTTTCGATGCCTCGCCGATTTTGTGGGGAGGCACATAAGCCTTCGTGATGATTATCTGCGTTAGTGACTGATGGTTGCGACCCTGATGACACGACGACGATAGTTGGTGAGGGTTTTTAAACTGTATATTTAAACAGAAGATATATACAGAATATTTATAGACTGATATTTAAACAGAAGATATATACAGAAGATTTATAGACTGGGGATAGACATAACAAAGTAAGGAATAAAGTGAGAGTCTTAGTCAACTGCAACTTTGTGCACGCGGCACCCCCGTCAGCGACGGACCCTGATCTAAGACTACCCAAGTGGTGAGATCCTCCCTAGCCGAACCTGGCTAGTCCGGCAATACGCCGGCCGTGCACAGCACATTAAACTTTGAGGATTCGACCCTGAGACCTCGTGTCTCGTGGTTTTAATGTCACTTAGTCTCCACCCCCGATACACAGGCCAGTCAGCATCCCATGGCGATCTGATTGGTAGGGTTACCACATCCTGGCTTAAACTGTGGTGGGCAACGCCCTCGGTAACCCTGAAATGCTGGTGACTCTCTCTCACCAGAAAAAAAATGAAAAGATCAAAAGCAAACAAAACGAATACAACAAACACTCAGAAACCTGCCGGGACACGTGCAAACGGCCGGGAAAGTTTCTATGAACGCGGCCAGCGTCGCCACTTCCCACGCTTCTCGTCCAAGACCGGGTTCTGATAATTAGACGCCGCGTCAGAATCTACGTGTAGAAAACGCAGGAAATGGCGGCCGCCGCAGGCGTCGCATCTACCGCATCCACCCCGGTCCGCTACACGAACACCCCCGCGCGCCCTCACTGCGTGCGTTGACGGGCCAACAAAGGGAGAACTATCGCCATAAATCGGCCTCGGTCCAACCACAGCTGACAGCTCCAAGCTTCCCCGTATCCGGTGGCACGACGGACCGAATGGTTTTACAACCGGCGATTCCGCTAAACGTACATGCAGTGAGCCACAGAACCAGCTGCCGCCAAGCTCCCGGAATGCCATTTGAGCCGCCGGGCTACCAAAGTTTTCCCACGGTCGCACCACGCGCGCCGACTAAAACAGTGCGACAACGCAGTTGAGGCCCGAGACATTGTGTCCTCAAGCCGGCGGCTTGACCCAGAGGCCTTCGCTCTTAACAAGCTGGCTGCCATAAAGCCATTCATTCCTCATTCCGGGAACAGCCACTCCCCCTGCGTCCGACACATTCCGCGTCGCTGGCGCCTGCAACCCTTTCAAAGCCTCTTGCTGGCGATTTCTCTATGGCACCAGAAAATTTTATTTATGTGGTTGGCGGCCGCCGACCAACGAAACACGACTCGGTAATTGCAGTGGGGCCTCTAGATCCGTTTGATCGTGTCAATTGAATGTCAACGTGTAGTTAAAACAATGGTAACTGCGTTTTCATTGCTGGCCCATATGCTTTCCTCCTGCCCATAATGCGTCTCAGTAGAACGAAATTTTGTTTTTTCATATGTTTTGTAGTTGCTTGCATTTTTGCTTTGTTAAAAAACGTCTTTTCTGGCTGTAATGATGCTGCATGGGTTACCAAAGGCAAGCTCTTTCAAATTGAACAGATTTGTATTTTATCTTCATAGCTACTCTAATAGAATACTGTTTGCTGTGTAATTAAATTGTTTACACAGCACATGTGCTCACTAAAAAAAGCAACTGGTGATTACGATACTCCCTAATGCGATACTTCGGTGCAGCAGCGGTGCGCTGAGGCAGCACTCACTCGTGGGTTCTCTCGACGGTGAGCCTCTGCGGTGTGAACTGCGTCTGAGGAAGATCGGGAAGGGACCGCGAACTGTGTCTTAAGCGAACGCACATCGTAATCACGCGCACGCCCCCCTCTCGTTCTTGCCATGCTCGCGCCGTCGAGCGCCTCGTGCGGGCACAGCATACTGCAGGGGTTTATGCAGAATTTCGATTTTGGGGGGGGTGTCGGTGGGATGTTTGGGGGGGGGGGGGGGGTTGTATAAATTCCTAGGCAGGGTGCTTGTGGTTGTGGAATCTTTTTGGGGGGGTGTCGAAGTTCTTCTGGGGGGGGGGGGGGTGTTGGTGGGGGGGGGGGGGGTATTAGGGTGTGTGTGTATAAATCCCTGGAATACTGCCCCCTCATACTGCCCCCTCCCCTACCGCACACTTTCGGAGAGCGCTGGCTCGCGCCTTCACGGCGAACCGCCCTCCCCTTTCAATTTCGCGACACCCTCCTCTTTGCTTTCTTTCATCGTTCGCTTTTCGTTCCCCCGTTGGTCCAGGCCATCGTTCCGTCGGTTACTCCGACAACCGCCTCAGCCCAGAGGCGGCCGCCAAAGGGCTGCGCCCTAAAATGAAAGTCGAAAGATACGTTGCAGACGTGCACAAAAATGGCCTCTGGAAAGAGCCTGGAAAGGGCTGCAGCCTCTTTTTGTCCTACTGAGTTTTCTCGTAAGAAGCAAGGGTAAATGCTGCATATAAATGCGTCTTTGCGTCCATCGCACGAGCGAACATTAAAGAGTAAAGCAAGAGCGGGAAAAGTCATGTTCGAGGCATTAAAAAGCAGAAAAAAAGGTGTCAAGAAGAAAGTGCGGGATTCCAGCTTCCGAGGTAAATGTTATGCTCGGAACGCCGTGCCCAAAACAATGACGGGAAGAAAAAACGACATTTGTATTGCAAGCCACATTGAAGTCACTGGAAGCAATACAGCGACGTTTTACACATGGAAACATTTTGTGCCAAAATGAGAAGGTGGGATTGTGCCGGATGAGTTCTCGGAATCTGTTCAACCACTTCATCATGATCATGAAAAGAAATCTTTGTTTTCTCCAATACTCCAACGCCCAACGCACAGCGCAGCTTGAGAATGAGCAATGATTACAATGCCGGCAATTCAGGTGCAATTATTCAAATATCTTTAATACGCTCAACGCAATCCATCCTTCAACCGTCCTGTTTCGAAAATTGCAAGTCGCACATTTGCATTAAAATACAAAATGCAATTGCGTTCACTGCAACCGGAATGTGAAAACGTGGCAAATAACTCCCGAAATGTAGGAAGTATTGTCCTGTTGGCAAAAATGAATGAGCATTGATTGGGCGTCACGCATAACACAATGAACGGTATCTCCCGTTTGAATATGAGCAGTTGGGCTGCAATCCATTCAATGGCAATTTATCTATGATTTCGTTAGACACCGACCGCACAGTTTTGCAGGATAGTGCACCAGCTTGTAAACGGACAGGCAAGTGAAATTCGCGGGTATATGTTCTGTTGCTCCAATAAAATAGCATAACCTAAAGCACGGTACACAGAAGTTGGTCCACCGTCGACACGTGAGTTTCCCGGCCACCGGGATAAGTGGTGCGAATCGTGACACTCCACGATGGGGCAACCTGGTGTTATGTGCATATGATGATAAGAAACACCACTTAAAATTTTGATTTGAACTAAAACAGTGGCTAGTGGCACTCGTGACATTCTAGTATAAAATGTATTACTATATACTCCACCTGCGGGACGTGTTTAAACGTTACGTCTATAAAGGGCTTTACATGTCCGTATAGAGAAAACCAGGCCGATTTATCGACAAATAAACTGCTGCCCTATGCTCAGCTTTAGTTGGACATGACCATCTTACTGAGCGCTTGTTTAATCGGAAAAGGTGTTTTCATGTGGCGTAATATTGTTATGGCAGCACGCACGGTAAATGAAGCCGCTTATAGTGGTGTCAAAATTTAAAAAAAAAATGGCGCATCTTGCACTAGTGGCGCAAGGCTAGAAAAACAGTAAAGCTGGCGCCCCTTCTTGCTTCGTCGGAGACCCGGATGTTGCACATCACGTGGATTTCCGAACTTGGCGCTGAAAGTTCTGCATGACTGGCAGGCCCGGTTCGTTTTGTAGGCAGGTGTTCACGTCTCTCTCGAAGTGGACCGCGTCAGCACGCGCTAGAACCCGCGGCAACCGGCTTAGCCAACTCAGCGTCTGCAGCGCGAACTCGGCGTCTGAGCTCCTCCCCACTTCAGGCGCGAACGCACGTGAGCTTTTAAGAAGAACAGCACGCGAGAGATCACGCCTGAACGCAGTCGCACAGAAGCCGGTTTCATAACGCGAGGGACCCAGGTTACATTCCGACCAAGGGAAGCGTTTTTTCCCCTGGTTCGTCTCTCTTTATTTCATGCGGCGACGGTATTTTATTTGTTCTCTGTTGGGCTCTATTCGGGGAGTTAGGTGAACGCTTTTTTCGTTCCTTTATTATTTAATTCCAACCTCCCAAACCCACGCGTGCATTTGCCTGCCTGTCTCGTAATGAGGCGGCCTGGGAAGGCGAGATGGAATGGCTTTTGCTCGCTATGGGCGCCTAAATTCGTTGTTAGGTTTTTTCTCTGTTTGTTTTTGCTTAAAAATTAACCTATTTGGCTCTAATACTTGCGAAAATTCCTATCTGGCCTTTTTTCCTTGTAGGTGTTCCGTACTGCATGCCAACAAAACCTTTTTTAACACGAAAGTGTTTTATTCCCGGATACACGACGATTTCGCTGACGTCATATCCGTCACGGAAGTGACGCCTGTACAACGAAGCAAGCGGCCTGTAAAGGGTGCACCCCTGCACATAGGGCTTTCTTGCGGGGAAGCAACATTTAGTACTAAAAAGTGCGTTATGCTTAGGGTTGTTCATTTTCGGGTTTTATATTTTAACACTAAAGTGTTTTATGCCGGGATACAACAAGATTTCACTGATGTCATATCCGTCACGGAAATGACGCTAGTACACCTTTGCCGAAGCGACCCGCCAGCAGGACGTCGCTCGCCAAGCACACCCACAAGACAGCCGCCGACCCGCCAATCATGCTCAGCTGCAGATTTCGCTGCACATTTCACTTTCGTGTTTGACTGATTCCTATGACAGAGGAATCAACGACAGTTTTTCTTTCCTATTGGGTGCACATGTTATTGTTCCCCGCCCCTGCCAACACCCGTACCCTTCGGGCCTTTGGAGTGCCTAACTTTTGTAGGCTGTATTAAGGGCAGTTTCCATGCAGTAAAGAAAAAAAAAAGTGGCCCCGTGGTTAGGTTGCCAGTTTCACGCCGTAAAGGTACCGGTTCGATTCCCGGGACCCCCATGTCCGCTTTTTTTTTTTCTTGAGGCGCGCACTCCCAACACCTACTCATGGGCTGCTTGCCTCCTCGCCACTTTCCCTCACACTTCTTGGCCTAGAATTTCCACTTCGCCTATGATGATAGTTCTGTGGTAACGCTCCACGGCGGAACTAAAGGCCTAGACGGATTAGACGGCCCATCGACGCCAAAAGCTTGTGACCGTCTGAGTACGCAGGCAGGCAGGCTGGCGCCCTTCTGGCTCCTGGTTCGTAGGGCACTGGCATGCGTTTCAAGGGTCATGCGGTTGATGTCCTCAGTGAGTTCTTTGCTCTTTTTAGCTTTGTTGTTTTGTTTTGTGCGTCGCACTAGGGAAGGGAAGGGATTTCTTTGACTTGCTCATTTCTCTCCCTCCCCCTACTCTCTTTTTTTTTTCTTTTGTTTTAAGGTTGTAAACTGCAGTGATCTTAACTACGCAAAAAAATTTTCATGCCTGTGCGTCTTCACTTTCTCTACACGTATGTATGTCCGAATTGTTGCCTGTATTACTGTCTGTATTATTGTTATGTGTGTACTATTATTTTGCCCCCCCCCTTATGTAATACCCCGCAAGGGTGCTTAAGGTACAATAAATGATGATGATGATGAACAGCTCCGCAGTTAAAAAAATATAATACTAGCTACCTGCGAAATTTGGTCTAGAACGATCATTCTAAGTGAAAACAACTGAATCCCATGAGTTGCAGCTTGTGGCGCCTGTGCTTGAACACTAAGAAAGCAGCACTTCAAAATTTTCTATAACAGAATGTTCAAGTGAAGAAGTGAACCATAGCAACCTGCACGAATACTTAAGTTTATATGCTTTTGGCACGCTTTACTAAACTAAAACTGCCAAAAAAACGTGTAGATAAAACGTTTGCAGGTCACGTAACACACCTTCAGTAGCTAAACCCCGAATTTCGCTACTTTTCCTTTAGCGTAGCTAGAACTGTTAACATCACCGCTGTTTAAGCTTGAGTTTTATCCGGTGACATTCGCAAAAAATACCAGTAAATTACCGAACGCACCTGAGTGTGCGCCCCGGAACGAGCGTCCGACGTCATCCAGGTTTGCGCGTGGAGTAGCGCCACGTGAGGAGCTCGCAAAAGCAAATACCAATAAAAATTCCCCCGCATTTCCCCGAGGGGGAGAATGTGAAAGTGCGAATACACGGTTGTCGGCCCGCTTGCGGCGCTTGCGCTCGGCCCCCGCAGCCCACCGCCTCGCCGCCTTCTCTTCCATCTCTTCCATCGGGTTTGTAGTATCACGTGTACACCACGCAGTTATCAAGCCGCTATAACGCCGCTGAGTCGCCAACGCACGCCGCTGACGACGTAGTTTGAATGAGTTAAAGATATAAGGCGCGTCAACACTGATATCACCGTCGCGTCCGTGGCTTGATCGGTAGAGCGTCGCGCTGCGGCCGCAAAGTCCGCGGATCGAAACCTGGCGCCGGATGCTGTTTTTCTTTATAGAGGAGCACTGCGGACGCCGCCGCCGCCGACGCCGGCGGTGGATGGTTTGGGGTCGCTTATAAATGTATTCACACTTAAAAATACCAAACGCACGTGAGCGTGTGAAGAGCGCCAGGCACCGTCTAACTCGACCTTTGAGAACACTGTCCAGCGTTTGTGGCGCGACCTCTCGCGCGTTCTGCTCCTCGTCAGTCCTCCGCGTGGGACTGACCTTCCTGGCGGCTTAACCTGCCGTGAGGAGGTCACGCTCCGGAGAATTCGTCTGGGCGTTGCATTCACTCCTGCTGTTCGTGCAACATAAACTTCTGGCCTTGCGGTTACCTATGCGACCTGCCCCTACTGCCCTGTTTCCGCTGCGGAGGCGACATTAGACTACCTCCTGGGGACATGTCCAGGACTCCAACCAGCCCGAATCCGGCACATGGCAGCCCCATGACACCGACCAGGCCGCCCGCCCGATATTCATCGGTGGACGCATTGTCCTCTTTACAGGCAGCTCTTGGACTTTCTTGTTGAAACTGGCGTATACGGCATTCTGTAGTCCATGAATCCGCTTGCCTCCCGCCACTTTCGTTTTTTTTTTTTTGTTCAATTCCTTTGATCCCCTGGAGCAAAACAGCGCAATAAAAAAAAAAGAAGCACAAAAAAAAAGCTCACGCTACAGACGCCAAATTCACAAAGCCGGATGTTACCGGTTTTAGCGCGTGTGAACGTGGTCCACTTTGGGAGAGATGTGAAAGGCTGTGGACAAAACGATTCGGGCCGGCCAGTCATGGAGACCTTTCAGCGGCAAGTTCAGAAATCCATGTGAGGTTCAACAGCCGGGTCTCCGACGAAGGGAGAGGGGCCGTCAGCTCTGCCATTTCTTCAGCATTGCACCACTAGGGGAAGCCGCGCCATGTTTTTACAGGTTTTTACTATACTAAATGTTTCTTTTATTATGCGCTAGCGAGCACAAGCTCGAGAAATTTCAGTTTTCGGTCCCTTTCTTACATTTAAGTTAAAGCTTGTGTTTTTGCCCATGAATTATTTCCACAAAGAAATGCGTTGCTTAAGTATTATATCTAGCCGTTATGCAAAAATCTCAAACTGAGTAGACTTGGTATGCGCAAAATTTTCTTTCTAGCCATAAATTTACTCCATGTACAGAAATCTCGCCGAAATATCTGACGTCAATCCGAGCTTTGTTGACGTGTTTTAGTCTGTAAGCCGTCGGTTGTTCTTAGAATTATCTGCTGTGGTCGGTCAACAACGGCGCCTGATTTTCCGACTCATGAAGAGTATAATGTTTTCGTGTCAGTAACAATAACTAAACAATAAATTCAGTATTATCAGGGAGTGTAAAAGCACCGGGGAGCGATAAAAAATGGCCTTCAAAAACTATTCTCGTCCAAACTAGTCCACTCGACTCAACATGTTTCTGTAGTGCTGTTTCTGGGTTGCTCCCAAAGTCACGTGTGACTGATTTTGTCGCCCCTTTAGATAATACGAACCACTTACCACACTGCGTCTCCTTCAGAAGACCAGTGCTGTTAAAGCATGGTTACAAATTTTCGTGTCTTACATCTGGCGTACGTTCGAACAGCAAGCTGGACAGACTTACCTGACTTAATGGCTGCCACGGCCTAGCCAAAATTCATTGGCGCCATTAGTGGAGACAGTACTGCGGTCCTGTACGACTAAATACCTAGAGCAGCATTATATATGCTTCCGGTTCATGGTATCGTGCGGTCATCGTATCATGCCAACTGCATGTGTTGCCATAGCTGTGCGGCAAGTGTGTAGCCGGTAATCCTGTTTTGTTCGCCGGGTGCAATGTTGAACGAATGCACTCTGACATTTAGAGTATTTGCGTCCTAGTGAAACACAATATGCAAACACGCATAATCCCATCCATCATAGGCCGGAGTAGCTGTTGCGTGTTACATAGACATCATAAAAATGGGGTGAAATTTTTAATGCCACTGCTCTCGTAAGTTGATTGTAGGGTTTAACGCGCCGACGCAATGCAGGCGATGAGGCGCGCCGTAGTGGAGGGCTCCGGATTAATTTAGACCACCTGGGGATCTTTAACATGCGCCGAAATCTCGTACACACGGGCGTTTTTGCTTTTCGCCTCCATCAGAAAAGCGGCCGCCGCGGCCAGGAATCGAACCTGCTCTCGTAAGTAAGAACTCAAATTAGAAAATAGCAGTCGGCCGGTACACTCTCAGTCTCAGAAGAATTGGAATAAAAGGAAACATTAAACTTAATAATTACGAAAAAAAAATAAGAACATTTTACATTTTTGGATGGGGTTCAAACGCAAATGCGAAACAAGTTATACTCGCGCGTTCATGTTATGATTAACATTGTCGCGAGAAAATGTAATACGCTTTGTTGAATATTACATAATAAAATTAAATGTACATAATGATAAAGTAATACGAAAATAATGCATAATAACTAATAATTACGTTCGACAATTACCATTTGGCTTCAATGTAAGAATAACTTAATAACACTTGCTGTTGGGTTAGTTGGTTCATAGTATTCGCAATAAAAGTTGGCGCAGAACAGACACAGCACAAGAGACAGGGCTGGTGCTATTGAAACTGCTTTTATTTCGGAGCCTAATACTGGTGCTACTGCATCTCTTTTTATTTCGGCCCCGAATATTGGGCTCCAAAATGATATCAGTTGCAAGTCCGAAATAAAATTCGTTTCTCCTGTGTTGTATCTCTCCTGAGCTAACTTTGCGAAAACGCCAGAATATCCAACCGCAATTCCAACACACCCACTCAGGGGATTGGCCATTGAAGATAACAGCTGCCGTCACAGGCTCACAGCCGTTCTATAAGCCTACATTGCCATAATTCTTTCGCACTTAAACCACGTAAGCAGACGTAAGTGCCCAAGTAATTTCTTAGGGGCGAAGCATCTTAGGGGCTGGCTGTCGGCGTCTCATGTAGTCACGGTACTAAAACACCGGGACACTCGTTTATCAACGCCTCGCGCTAGAACGTTTCATCTCCGCGGGCAAAACGCGTACTGAAAGAACACACCGGGAGAAGGAGGAGGAAACAACTTGTTTTCCAACGCCTCGCGCTAGAACGCTTCGTGGTTCAAAGACAAGAGGCTTGCAGAAAAGCTTTATACCTCTATCCCCAAACGGTTTCATCTCCGCGGGCAAAAACGCCAAGGCGCAAGAATACACTTATACACTGCATGCTTCGCCCCTCCCCAGGTTTCACGTCAGTGAAGATGTTTTCGTCTAGAAATGTGCTCGCCTTTTTCTTCACAAGCACAATTAGGCCAGCCCAGGTGCTTTTCAATGGCTATATGACGTCTTCACCGAGCATGCTTCAAGCTGTTTCCGAATGGCTTCTCATTCGTATAAATACACGCGTCATGGTGGCTGCCCGGGTGAAGCTGGGCTGCATCTCTTGGTGATAATTTGGTGCTTTGCAAGGGGAAGCACATGCTATGGGACTGCTCCAAACATCCAAGCGAAGCTACCTCAGGACGTATACCACCGCAGCTTGAGGAAGCAACGCGGAGTGACCACCAAGAAACGTAACTCCAGGCCGTCCAGCAGGTCATCGAGGCGCTGGCTAGGCAGGAACCGAGCGAACCGGCAACGGCGAGCGAGGATCCTCGCAGAGCACCCGCCAAGACGACGACGTAGGCCACGTCCGAAGCGCGCGTGCGCGCTTTACTGCAGGCACAATAAACGTTTCTCCAATCCAATCCAAATAAAAAAACTGATATCACCTTTAACACCCGTCACTCGAGGTGCAAGATTTTTGGCGTGCTTTGTGTTCTTAAGAAAAAAATTAAAAATTGTTCTAGTAACAGAAAATATAAAAAAAATCGCTAGCCTTTCCACTCTGTGGAGGTTGATGACCAGCTAAGCTGGAGTCCGGACTATACGCGGCCTCCCATTACAACGGCAGTTTATCATCAATAGCCTACTTAAGTACACTGCAGGACGCAGGCCTCTCCCATTTACTTCCACCCGCTCCTGTCCTGCGCTTCTCGAGTCTATTATTTCCTCTAAATTTTCTTATTTCGTCCCTCATCCAGTATTTTGCCTTCTCTTATTTCTAGACCCGCCCCTCGGTGCCACTCTGTCGCCCTGGTAGTCCACCGTTGTCAGTTCGCCTAATTACGTGGCCAGCCCACGTACATTTTTTTTTCTTTATTTGAACTATGATATCCTCTACTCAAGTTTGCTCCCTGATGAAGGAAGGGACGTCGTTTCCTGTCCCAGAGTGTTCTTCGTTCCATAGCCCGTTGAGCCGAGCTAAGTTTGCTTTCCAGTTGTCTAGTAAGGCGCCAAGTTTCCGCTCCATGTGTCATCACCGGCCGGATGCATTGCTTGCGTATTCTTCTTTTGAGTGGTAGAAGTATCCACTTTTCAATGTTCGGGATTGCTTTCCGTGCGCCCTCCAGCCCGCACCAATTCTGTACCGGATTTCCATCTCGTGGTTTGGGTTAGCGCTGACAACCTGTCCGACGTAGTTATATTCTTCTACTTTTTGTAACATTTCGTTACATATGCTGAAGAGGGCGCTTTCGGCACGTTTATTTATTATTACTTTAGACTTATTCATATTTCTTTTCAGCCCCATGGCCATGCTTTCTGATTGCAGTTCCTCAAGCATTTTTCGCAGGTGTTTTGCAGTCTCACCTAGCAGAATATGTCGACCACAAACTCAAATTGCTCAAATATTCCCCATTTATCCGTAACCCTGTATTTTCCCAGTCAAGCTTTCTGAATATCCCCTCCAGACATGCTGTGAACAGTTTTTGGCGAGATGGCATCTCCCTGTCTTACTCACTTTCGGATCGGAAATGTGTCGCTTTGCTTATGAAGTATTATCCTGCCCGTACATCCCTTCTATATGTCGTGAAATCTTATGTAGGTTTCTTTTATTCCTTGGTCTAATCAACGACAGAAGACAAGTGAAATTATAAATGGTGTGGGGATCCTGGCGTTCGCTGCCATTGCGCGATCGCTCGGTTTAATACCGGCGCGCGGCGACACGTCTTCTCTCCGTACCCTGGGCATGTTCCTTTGCCGCCCCTACTCCCCTGCCCAATAGAGGCGGTGCCGACTTCGCGGCATTTAAGTCGAGTGAGCGTACTCAACTAGCTCGAACTCACGGTGGTTCCTCGCAGTGTGTGTGAATGCTGTCTTTTGTAATGCACACGTTATACTCACTCTGAGGCAGAGACCACAATGGGAACGGCAACTTGTCTTGGCGACGGGACTTCAGCCCGAAACGCCGGGGGAAACTAAATGCGCAAGCGCTTGGAACGCCCACACAGAGTGGATGGTGCGAATGTAGACATGGTCAACGCGGATCGCGCTGCGGAAAATCTCTGAGAAACTTATATTATTTACCTGAGAGTGTACTCTTGACAATAGGGCCATTTGATTACTAATCCACTCAGAATAAGTATCAAAAATCTGCGGCTGGTATCGTTCACGCCGTGCATAGGCAAAGTCACGACAAGAGCAATACTCAAATGCCCTCAAAAATATCTGTACGAGAGCCACGGATCCTCGTCCCACATGTCACTCCCTTAAAGGAGCCCTTCCCAACACGGCCCACGAGGCAATGACCCGGAACCTGAACTACAAAGGATGCTGGAAGAGAAAGTGCGACTTTCTATCAGACCGCAATGCCACAATTGAAGGTAAAGCACGTCACTTCCGATACCATCACGTTCGGATGTAGAGAAACTCCCCAAGGCTCGGTCCTTTTACCATTCCTGTTCAACATCGTGCTTTTTAGTCTCCCGGGGCCGCTAGGGAGTATACCCAATCCTAGCCATGCACTATACGCAAATGATGTGAACCTCTGGACAGGAACAAACTAGATCTTGGGCCTGCAAGGCACCCTAAAACTGCACCCTAGAACTTCCCTGCAGTTCTCCCGATGGCGGTAGCGTGCAAGTGCACACTGACCGCGTCATCTACCATTCTACTGAGGACGACATTCATGCTTAGACAGTGTTGCTATGCCTCCACAAAATTGTTTGTAGTCTCACGCCCTAAATGCAATACGGCGCGTTATGTCACACCGGTGCAACTGACGCGGAGCGTTGCAAAACTTAGGCGTGGTATTTGTCAGAATTATTTAACGAAACGTTCCATCTGCCCCCAAGCATGAAGAAAAAGCGACGACTGAGTGTGCTACAAGTTCCTCTAGACAATTTTATACAGCCTGATCTTAAGATCAACATGCTCAGTGATGCAGAGGCCATGGAGTATCGAACTCTTGAGTTTGATATTACGGCTCTTAAAATATCGTTTAAGGTTGTACTAAGCGCTGCTCGAAACGGCAGTAGACTTTTCACTTGCTTGTGGTCGATAGACAATGCGATATTAAAAATAGCATCATAGCAAAACAGAAATGGGGGATTCAAAAAGGAAAGTCTGTTGAAAGTGCACTACTAAGCGTTAAAGAACAAATTATCACAAATGTTGGAAGTCAACTCTACACGGTAGGTGTATTCCTGAATTTCAAAAAGGTTTTTGATTCCTTTTCCACAAGGTGGACCGGCATGGTATCCGTGGTATAGCGCTTGATTAATTAAAAAGGTTTCTGTGTAATCGTTTTCAATTAGTGTGGTTCAGTAATGGTGAACCGAGTTTAAAGACAATAGAATATGGTGTGTCGCAAGGCTCCATTGTAGTCCCACTAGTGCTTCTTTTGAACAATGACAATGTATTAATACTGGAAGCCAAGATATAATGATCACGCTGAGACACTTATTTATTCTTTCATATGCTGCTCTTTTTAATGTATTAATCAAGATATAGTACGCTGAGGACACTTATTTATTCTTTCATAATGCTGCTCTTTCTAAGGTAATGAACCAAGCTGATGAGTGGATGAAAGAGCTTTCCTTCCGGTTGTCTGTAAATCAGCTAACCCTTAACATAAATCAAACAAGTTACTTCATATTCAGAGTGAAAAACAAAACGATCTGTAATTAAGCTACTCGAACGTTTGAAGGCAGTACAATAAAGCAAGTTACATCACAGAACTTTTTTGGCGTTTATTTTCAGGAATTCTTAAGCTGGTCAAAATGCGTGGATTACTGGAGTGTAGGCATAACCATAAGAATGCCGAACATGTTTAGACCAATCTTGTCAATATGGTTCAAATTACAGCTTTATTACGCAATCGTTTATTCTCGCTTACATTACTGTAATATTGTGTCGGGCTCTATGGCAAAATGTAATCATTAACGGATTCTGGTTTTACAAAAGAGATGTCTTAGATTTATCGAAAACCTTTTTCCGGACGAACATACACTGCCATTTTTTTTTTCAAGAACACAAAATATTAAAAATTCAACGCGTCTACCTTCATCGTTTGGTCCTACGAATTTACAAGCACTTAAAATATGATGCTACGCACGCCGTTTCTATCGGGTTACGAACGGCCCGAATGCAGTTACAATTTTAGACACAGTTCATATATTAAAAAAAAATAGTGCGAACGTCCTATGGAACCCTGTCAATAGAATGCAGCATGCCTGACCTTCTAAATAAATGTCCTCAATTGCCTGAAATAGCACGTGAGTCAAAGACAACTGCTACGTTTAAGAAAACGTGCAAAAGCCCTCTTGCTAAGCATTTAGTAATTTCCATTTGCTTGTATAACCTGCTGTGTGTTGAGATTCTTTATCTGTCTCTTGTTTCTTTAATGCGAAAAATTGCATCCTGTTTTTAATTGTATTTGAAGTGCCTTGAACTGTGCACTCTTGATCGCGTACACTGGAACAATGTGTTATTTTCTTCAAATGCTCCATAGCAATGCAAAACATACAGGAAGGGAGGCCCAGAAAAGCGTCAGGTATTCGCTTTTGCTTCGCTTACCTTGGCAACAATGTGTATTTTCCTGTTGTATATATTTTGAACGCACTATGACTGTACACATTGTCTCCCACGAATAAATTGGATTCAATTGAATACTCCCTGCTTCTAGACATTTATTTTTGTTGTCAACTCATCATACTTCTCCCTGCACTTGTACAACTTTTTTGACATCTCACGAAGTTCCTGCCGCGATTAATGGACAGAGAACTGGGCCTTGCCACGTTTTTCTTCCAGCATCCTTTTCTGCTCCCAGTACCGGACTGAAAAGCAGAAGCACCCTACAAAACCCTAATTAATAGCCGTGTGAGACGTCTGCATTTGCATTTATAATATATATATATATATATATATGCTAAAATAGAAGTAATATATATTACGATTATATTATAGTAATATCCACATAAGGTTTGCAGTCAAGAAGTGCCTCGGAAAGAAAAGGGGAATGCGGTAGGCCATTGAAACAGATGAAGAATTTTGAAAGACAGAAAGTGGAGTAAAATGCCCGCTGGGTGGGATCTGAACCCACGACCTCCAGAGTACGGGTCTGGTGCCATGGCCACTACACTACCGGCGGGGCTGTTTCCCCTCCACTTTTCTCGGGTATTTATGTGACGGTATTATGTTTCCTGCGCTTCGGGATGGGGGGGTTGCCAGCCCATTCGACTACTCGGGGTGAAGGGGACCTTCTTTTAAACCACCGGGCCGTGACTCGGGTGTCTACGACATGTCGAGAGTGGTCGACCAGTTTGAACCCTCTTAAGCTACCTGTGGCACCAAGACTGCCAGAACAGAGGCCCTCGCTATGCATGGGCAATGAGGGGCTCGTTGAATTAAGGCAAATAAGAGTTGGCAGTCAAGAATGCCTCGTAAGCAAAGGGGAGAATGCGGTGGGTAATTGAAACACATGAAATTTTGAAAGACAGAAAGAAAGTGGGGAAAAACTCCGCCGGGTGGAATCCGAACCCACGACCTACATATGTATATATATATAATTA